>JALJSC010000074.1:0-115983 GCA_023969325.1 Oryzias curvinotus
GAGCCTAAACTGACCTTAACTCCCCACAGCTTACAGAATTCCCTCCAGAACGAAGCTATGAACTGAGGTCCACGATCAGAAACAATGTTCTGTGGGAGACCGTGCAGCTGAAACATGTGTTTCGAAACCAAAACTGCCATCTCCTTGGCTGATGGTAACCCCTGCAGCGGAACTGCATGAGCCAGTTTGGAGAATCTGTCCACCACACTCATTATGACTGTTTTCCCCTTGGAAGTGGGCAAACCAGTGATGAAGTCCATCGCAATATGGGACCAAGGCCTGGAAGGTACAGGCAGAGGTTGAAGAAGCTCAGCAGGGGGAGTCCTGGGAGTCTTTACACTGGCACATATGGGGCAAGAAGAAACAAACGCCCTTATGTCTGATGACATAGTGTGCCACCAAAATCTTTGGGCCACCAGGAAGGCAGTTCTCACAACTCTTGTGTGGCAGGCTAGATGGGAAGAATGTCCCCACTTTAAAACGGACTGACGGAGACACAAGGGAACAAATAGACATTCCGCAGGACAGCCTGGAGGAATACTTGCAGGACCAGGAACTGAAGCCTTGACCCAGCGCTCTAGGGACCAGCGCGCCGCACCCAGAACTAGATGAGGCGGAACAATGGGGCTGGATGTAGTCGAGTCCCCACCCTCCTCTCTCTCTGATGTAGACGAGACAGAGCATCCGGCTTTGTGTTCTTGCTGCCAGGGCGATAAGAGAGGGTGAAGGCGAAACAATCAAAAAACAGAGCCCACCGTGCCTGGCGAGGGCTTAAGCGTTTGGCAGTCCTGATGTACTCCAAATTCTTGTGGTCCGTCCACACAAGAAATGGTCTTTCAGCCCCCTCCAGCCAGTGACGCCACTCCTCAAGGGCTAGTTTGACAGCAAGCAGTTCTCTGTTCCCAATGTCGTAATTTCTTTCTGCAGGAGTGAGCTTGCAGGAGAAATACGCGCAGGGATGGACTTTGTTATCAGACGCTCTCTGAGACAAAAAAGCCCCATCTCCCGTCTCAGACGCATCCACCTCCACAATAAATTGTTTGGAGGTGTCAGGCTGAGTAAGAACAGGAGCTGTAGAAAACAGTCTTTTTAGCTCAGTAAATGCTCTATCTGCTCCCCCTTCCCAGATAAAAGGTACCTTAGCCGATGTTAGTCCATGCAGGGGTGCAGCCACGTCACCAAAGCCTCTGATGAACCGCCTGTAGAAGTTGGCAAACCCTAGAAAACATTGGACCTGTCTGCGCCCGGTAGGAGCAGGCCACTCCAAAACAGCCTTCACCTTGTCATCATCCATAAGCACAGATCCGAGTGAAACCACATGACCTAGGAACTTTGTGTGTGTGGTGTGGAATTCACACTTTTCGGCCTTGCAGTATAGCTGGTTTTCAAGGAGGTGCTGGAGTACGGCTTTGACATGCTGCACATGGGTCTCGAGATCTGGAGAAAAGATTAAAATGTCCTCCAAATAAACAAACACGTCCTTGTTTAATATGTCCTTGAGCACGTCATTGATTAAACACTGAAAAACAGCAGGTGCATTCGTAAGTCCAAAAGGCATGACCAAATACTCGAAGTGACCATTAGGAGTGTTAAAGGCGGTCTTCCACTCGTCCCCCTCTCGAATACGGACTAGATGGTACGTGCTTCGAAGGTCCAATTTAGTGAAGATCTGGGCTCCTCTTAACTGATCAAAGGCAGTCTGCAAGACAGCCAAGGGGTACGTGTTCCGAGCAGTAATGTTGTTTAACCCCCTGTAATCAATGCAGGGTTGTAAACCCCCATCCCGTTTGCCCACGAAGAAAAATCCTGCACCTGCAGGAGAGGAAGAGGGACGAATGATGCCAACCTGGAGACCCTCCTGGATGCACTCCTCCATAGCCTCCTGCTCAGGACGTGACAGAGGATATATGTGTCCCTTAGGTGGTTGTGTTCCTGGAAGAAGATTAATGGCACAGTCATATGGACGATGTGGGGGGAGGGACTTAGCCCGGAGTTTGCTGAAGACAGCACCTAGGTCATGATAAGCTGAAGGAACACCTCTGAGAGCCAGAGGTTCAGGAGGAGGACCTATAACTGAGGAGCGAACAGCGGCAGCAGTTAAACAATTCAAGAGACAAGAGATCTGGATTTAACTGTTCTTACTGGATTTTTGCTGGATCTAAGTTTCTGTACTGCTCTCTGGCAGCCTACTTTGTGGAATATTAAGACTTCAGTTTCATAGTTTTGTCTAAACTTTAGTCAAACTTGGAACATCCATCTGCATCACAGCTCGACCCACCTTTGGCGTCCTCCTGCTGTTCTCCCTCGTCAATCGGGACAGTCCCTCACTGAAACCATCAGCACGTCTCAACCCGTGTGGATTGTGTTTTCCTGGGATTTATCCATTCCAGTGTTCACAGCCCAGGGCAATATCTCCGTGCCTGGCCAGTTAGCCAGCTTCTAACTTCAGTGAATTAACTTCGCCCTTAGCCATCTCTCTGCCGATCCACTTGGACTTTACGGCTGCTATGCATTATATGCCGGGGATTTTATCTGCTGTCTCACTGCTCTTCATCTGGACAACTTCTCTACAGACTATCTGGAATTTACACTGACTCGTAAATTCACCCGCTAGCGTTAGCCCGGTGCTAGCTCCGGTCTGCCAGAAAAGCATGTTTCTGCAGCCAAACTCCACCTCTGCTCTCTGTTGGAACAACTGCCGCCCGCTTTCTCATGAAACTGTCCCACATCTCCGTCTTCAACACCGCGGGTCTGGACGTTCATTTTCCTACAGTCTGGCATCCCAGAATAGTATCCCATCTCTCTGGTCATGTCGCCGTCCACCGGTTTCCCCTCTACGTCAACACAACAAAAGGCAAAGGAATCTGGCCAATCTGTGTCCCCTCCCTCGTCACTCTCAGCCAATCACAAAGCAGCGTTCTGTTAAACTCTGTCTTCTCAACACCCGCTCCCTCAACAAAAAGGCTCTCATCTTAAATGAATGTATCTCGGACAAAAAACTTGATTTTCTCTGTTTAACTAAAACCTGGCATAAACCTCTGGATTACTTCTGCCTCAACGAAGCCACTCCTTCAGGATACACTTACATTGCAAATGCCCACACAGATGGCCGTGGTGGGGGTACCGCTGTCATTTATAAAAAGGACATTAAAATCACTGCCATCTCCTTGCCAACAACAGACTCCTTTGAACATACAGTCTTTAAACTACTTGGCCCCACCCCCCTTGTCACTGCTGTAATCTATCGACCTCCCAAACCAAATGCCACTTTCCTCTCTGATCTGACTGATTTTCTGACCCAACTCTCTGCCATATCACCATCCATCCTCCTTATTGGTGACTTCAATTTTCATATTGATGACTCGCAATCTAAACCTGCTTCAGATTTCTTGGAATTACTGCAGTGTTTTAACATCATTCAACATGTCGATTTCCACACTCACATTCATGGTCACATTTTGGATCTCATCTGCACAACTGGCATCTCGGTTTACAATCTTTCCAGTCAAAATTTTCACATATCCGATCACCTAGCCCGGGGGTCGGCATGCGGCTCTTTAGTGCTGGCCTAGTGGCTTCCCGGAGAATTTTTAAAAATGTTTGAAAATGTAAAAAGATGTGAGAGAGAAATATATATATATTCTTTTAGTATGGTTTCAGCTGGAGGAAAACTGAAACCAAAAAATTCTTAACGTGTTTCCAATGCTGTAAGGGCATGTCACCTACAGCTGGAATATGGAAGCCAAGCTGTCCATAAGTTGAGCTGTCAATCAATTTGGGCCAGAGATCAATCTTTGTTCTTGACATCGCACGACTGTGCTCAAGCTCAACGCTCGCGGAGAGTAGACTGGAGAGTGCATACTCTCCCTTCCAGCACCTTAAGCACTATTTCTTTTGAACACACAGTATATTGATCATTGCACAGAAGTCATCAATCTCCCCCCCTTCCACACTCACAGTGCAACAAAAAGAAACAAACTTAACAGGAAGAATAAACTAAGGTGGAACAACAAAACTGCCATTTGAAAAGAAACGTGGGCAAACAGAAACGCTCATGCTGAGCCCTAATTAGATCAGGACACCACGTCCCACAATCCCCTGCTGCTAACAGACCTAAAATGCACGTGACCGCCACCACAGCCCCTAAGGTTCATGGGAAGTGGGAGTTTTGGAGTAAAACCTTGAGTAAGAGTGTTGTGAACTGAAGTGAGGTCCATGCTGTTTGAGCTATTTGCGTGTGCTCAAAGAAATGGAATTGCGACTGAAAAGGAGGCTAAGCCCTCTCTGCTATTAATTGTTTCTGAGACTGACGCGAATGCTGCAGTGTGAAGCGTTGTAGCATCTTCTATTCCACTTAGGTCACAGTATAATATTAAAACTTCAACATGTCTGTCGACGGAGGTCTGGGTCAAAGTTCACGACATATCTTCCTTCCAGCAGGGTTGTCTTTTTTACTTTCAGCAGACCGTGGCTGATGGGAATGGAACCACCGTCAGTTCTGTGCTTGCTTGATGAAGTTGAAAGCTAATGTTCTGATCTTCTGCTATTACAAACACCGATGGCTATCCAGGGGTGACGTTTAGCGTCACTTTGTCGTCTGTTTAGAACACGTGAAAACATTCCTGAAAAGCAAAGACCTGAGCTACCCACAACTGGAAGATGCTGAGTGGCTGGAAAAGCTGCACTTTTTGGTGGATGTGACTGTGAGGAGACACCTGAACAGCTGAATGAAAGTCTGCAGACGCCGCAAATGCTTGAAGCTGTTCTGTCATTGGAGCACAGCTGACTGTCTTGGGGCATGCACGGTCCATTTAATGGTTTTTTGTTCCATTCCTCAAAATAAAAACAACATCAAAATCGGATTTCTTTATTACATTTCTTTAATTTTATCAAAGCAATGAAACATAATTCATTGATATTGTAATGAAGTTAAACTTCAACAGAGCAGTCACGTGACGCGTCGTTCTCCATGAATGCACTGCAGGGAAAATAAACATTTAATCGTTAATGGTCATTATGTTTTTGTAACAACTTAGTCATTTTGATAGTAGGCTAATATAGATACATATTGCATGTGTTGCCTTCATTATAAGGCTTAAATAGGGCTTTTCATATTTTGCGGCTCCAGACATGTTTGTTTTTTGTTTTTTTCGTCCAATTTGGCTCTTTCAACATTTTGGGTTGCCGACCCCTGTCCTAGCCATAAGTCTAGACATTGAATTTCCTCTGCCTGCACCTATAATTAAGCCTAAAATAACCTTTCGTAACCTCAAATCTGTCTCTCCTGATGCATTGTCAGCCTCCCTTGCTGCTAAATTGTCCGTCTCTCCTCCTCCCCAGTCTAACAATCCTACCGAACATGTAAACTTCTACAATAGCACCCTCTCCTCCTGTCTTGACCAGTTGGCTCCCACTAAAACAAAAAATGTCTCCTTCACCCAAACAGCACCCTGGTACACCACTGAACTCCGCACCATGAAATCCCGCAAACGACAGCTTGAGAGACTGCATCATAAAACTGGACTAACTGTACATCTCCAGATGTACATGGATTTCACTCACCAGTACAAGAATGCCCTCAATACTGCCCGGTCATCCTATTTTTCCAACATCATTCATACCAGCTCCAATAATCCAAAAACTTTGTTTTCCACCATAAACAGAATCCTGAAGCCTAATGATAACGCCTCTTCATCTTTACTGTGGCAAAGTGCAACTCCTTCCTGTCCCACTTCCAATCCAAAATCGACACAATCTACAGCTCCCTCACTACTAATCCAGACCCCCCTTCAGAAACTTCAGACCTTTCCTCCAGTTTGCAGCTCTCTGAATTCTCTCCAGTCTCCTCTGTGGAAATTCGCAAGCAGCTGATAGCTATCAAAGCCTCCACCTGCACTCTGGACCCCATTCCCTCCACCCTTGTTAAAGGTTGCTGTCCTATCATCTCTCCACTCATCACAACAATAATTAACTCTTCACTGTCCTCTGGTACCGTGCCCCAGTCTCTCAAGCTTGCAGCTATAACCCCTATCCTGAAAAAGCCTGGTCTTGACCCCGACAATATTGCAAATTTCCGTCCCATCTCCAACCTGCCATTTTTGTCCAAAATACTTGAACGAGTGGTTGCCTCCCAGCTCAAATCACACCTAAACTCAAATAATCTGTTTGAACCATTTCAATATGGTTTTCGGCAACAACACAGCACTGAAACAGCTCTGCTCAAAGTCTCAAATGACATCCTCCTCTCCGACTCTGGACAGCTCTCCATCCTCATTCTCCTGGACCTCACTGCAGCATTTGACACCATCAGTCACTTCACCCTGCTCTCCCGTCTCAAGAACTGTCTCAACATCACCGGCTCTGCTCTATCCTGGCTTCAGTCCTACCTCACAAACCGTCAACAGATTGTCAAGGGAAACAATTGCTCATCCTCTGCAGCTCCTCTGTTGCAGGGTGTTCCCCAAGGCTCAGTGCTTGGCCCACTCCTGTTCATCCTTTACCTCATTCCCCTTGGTGACATCATCCGACAACATGGTTTAAATTTTCACTGTTATGCTGATGACATACAACTATACATCTCCACCAAATCCATCAGCTCCACCACTTATTTCACACTCACCCGCTGTCTAACAGACATCAAAACATGGCTTGAGCACAATTTCCTCAAACTCAACTGTGATAAGACAGACATAATCATAATTGGCCCCAAAACCATCACAAAATCCATACAAAATTTTCAGTTAAATTTCAATAACACCACGCTTTCTTCGTCACCAGTCATCTGTAACCTTGGGTTTCTCTTTGACACTAATTTATCACTTGAACAACATGTTAATCAAATCACTCGGTCTGCCTGTTTCCACCTGAAAAACATTGCCCGCCTCCGTTCATCCCTCTCCTTTGCTGCTGCTCAAACCCTCATTCATGCTTTTATTACCTCCCGGTTAGATTATTGCAATAGCATACTCCTTGGTACACCCTCCAGAATAATAAATAAGATGCAATACATTCAGAACTCTGCTGCCCGTCTGCTCACACACACCCGTTCCCGTAAACACATCACCCCCGTCCTTCAAGACCTTCACTGGCTCCCCATCGATCAGCGTATCAAATTCAAAGTTCTCCTCATCACTTTTCAAAGCTCTTCATAACCTGGCCCCACCTTACCTCACCGATCTCCTCCAGCGTCACACCCCTTCCCGCTCTCTGCGCTCGTCCGATGATAACCTTCTGTCCCTCCCTTGTCGGACCAAGCGTCGAAATTGGGGAGACAGAGCCTTCCCCATTGCTGCTCCAACCCTATGGAACACTCTGCCCCAACCTCTCAGAGACTGCACTGACCTCCCAGTTTTTAAAAAATCACTTAAAACTCATCTTTTAAAAATAGCTTTTAATCTTTAATCTGTCTTTTATGTTTGTATTAGTATTTTTATTGTATAAGCTCTGTTCTTATTAACTGTTTCTGCCCATGTGTTGTAAAGCGTCTTTGTGTGCCATTTAAAGCGCCTTTACAAAATAAATTTATTATTATTATTTTTATTATTAAAATGAACTCCAGGACAATACACGCCCCGAAGTCCAGTCAATATCCAGTCTGCACAACCAGGGAAAACCTAAGATCACCTGTGGTTTCAAAGAGTCAACAACATAGAAACTTCGTTCTGGAGGGAATTCTGTAAGCTGTGGGGAGTTAAGGTCAGTTTAGGCTCTGGTTTTCATCCCCAGAACAACGGCCAGTTCAACCAGTATAATATTAAATTCAACCAGGATCTGGAGACCACCCTGCGAGCACTGTGCTCCAAGAACCCCAACACCTGGTCGTCTCATCTCTCCTGGGCAGAGTATGCACACAACCCCCTCGTTAGTTCCACCGGTTTTTCTCCCTTTCAAGCAGCTTATGGCTACCAACCGCCTCTCTTCCCTCACCAAGAGCAGACGGCCGCAGTTTCAGGTCCTGCAGCATTTGTGAGGCACTGCCGTCCTTTTCTGGGAGGGCTTTCGACACCGGTTGCTGAGGAACCAGGAGAGGTTCACAGCAGTTGCTAACCGCCGGAGGACGGCCGCTCCTGAGTACAAGATGGGAGACAGAGTTTGGCTCTCTTCTACAGACAGTCCTCTGAAAGGAGGTGCTAGGAAGCTGATGCCCCACTACATCTGTCCATACCCTGTTGTGGGAATCATCAATCCTGTGGCGGTCAGGATTGATCTTCCTCACACTCTCAGAGTTCACCCGGTGTTCCACTTCAGTAAACTCAAGCCTGCAAAAGACTCACCTCTCCAGCCTCCTCCTGCACCTCGTATCATGAATGGTGGGCCCGTGTACACTATTCGGAAACTCCTTGCCTCAAGAAGGGTTGGCCGGGGTGTCCAGTATCTGGTGGACTGGGAGGGATACGGCCCTGCGGAGCATCAGTGGGTGCCTGGGCACCATGTCCTCGTCCCAAATTTGATCGCCTGTTTCCACAGGGACCACCCTGATCAGCCTCGTCGGGGTCCGTCTGGGAGCCGGACTTTGTGAGGGGGGTTATGTCATGATTACAGCCGGCAGCTGCACCCCCCTCCCTCCCTCCTCCTGTGCACTCACCTGGATCTCAGCTGTTGTCTGTTTGTAATTTGTGTCTGTGTATTTAGGTTCCTGTCCCTGTGGTTTCTGTGTCGCAGTGTCCTGTTTGTTCAGTGTCACTGATGATTGTTTCCTCGAGTTTTTCGAGTAAATCTTTGACTACTCAACATTTGGTTTTCGAGTCTTTCCTGCATTTGGGTTCCTCAGTTACGAGCCATAACAGGACAATCACACAAAGAAGGGACCCCTCCCTCACTCCCCCCGCATCCACCCCCACCCACCCAGTTACCCCAGTAGAACCCTGAACAGAAACAAAGAACTGCAGCTTAAAGAAGGTCTGGCTCTGTTCTGCTGTTAGGAGACAATATCATGGGGATCCATTCATTCCAAGGCCCAGCCGGACCACAGGGGTCATTACCGCAGTGCCCGCCCAACACAGAGCAGCCTAGGGCCCCATCCATGGCTATTAGACCCAATTAGAACGGGCACCACAGCAACTGCACCCCCTACAGGTCAAGCTGGTGGTGCCCCAGAACAATGGATCAATGGGAGAGGAAACCCTGAAGTAAAAAACATCAGAATAAAAGTGATCATAAAATAACAACAATAAAAATAGAAAAAGATAAAAACTAAAAAAGATATAAGTATGTTAGTAGTTAAAAAAATAAAATACGTCAGTGATTAAAACATAACCTAAGTATCATTGGTAAAATAACAATAAAAAGAATAGCATCTTAAATTATCTTAAAACAAAGATAATAATAGTCCTTACAAATAAATAAATACGTAAATAAAAACATTAATTAATAAATAAATGAATAATAGAAGACATAAGGAACGATCAAAATCATATAAAAGCCAGACTAAAAAGGTGGGTCTTGAGCCTCTTCTTAAAAGCCTCTACAGTCTCTGCGGCCCTGAGGTTCTCCATCAGGCTGTTCCACAGACGAGGACCATAATGGTGGAACGAAGCCTCACCGTAAGTTTTGGTCCTCACCTTAGGAACAACTAAGAGGCCAGTGCCAGAGGACCTCAGGGTCCGCGAGGGCTCGTATTTTTAAAAAAATATCATTCAAATAAGAAGGCCCAAGACCATAAAAACATTTATAAACCATTAAAAGAACTTTAAAATCAATCCTAAAGCCAATGCAGCCATTTTAAAACCGGTGTAATGTGTTCCCGCCCCCTGGTCCTCGTCAGAACTCGTGCCGCTGAGTTCTGCAATAGCTGTAGATTTGAGATCGACTTTTTGGGTAAACCAGAGAGCAGGGCATTACAATAATCTAAACGACTAAAAATAAAAGCATTAGCACCTCTGTGCTGCAAGAGAGAGGAACGGGCAGACTCTGACAATGTTTTTGAGATGATAAAATCCTGTCTTAACGACATTTCTGATGTGAGGAGTAAAATTCAACTCAGAGTCAAAAAGTACGGCCAGGTTTCTTACACATGGAGAAGATTTAAAATTCCTAAGTTTGGGTAAAATCATCTCTCTCTTGTCTTCAGGACCAATGATTACAACTTCAGTTTTGTCCTGGTTGAGCTGTAAGAAGTTTTCTGCCATCCATGACTTAATATCTAAAATACAGTTTAAAAGAGTGTTGACAGGTTCAAGGTCATCAGGAGACACGGCGATGTAAAGCTATGTATCATCAGCATAGCTGTGAAAGTCAACGCCATGTCTCCTGATGACCTCCCCAAGAGGCAACATATATAAATTAAACAGTATTGGCCCTAAAATCGACCCTTGGGGAACCCCACAACTTATTTCATGGACTCCTGAGGAACGAGTATCCATACTTACAAAAAAGTGTGAAACCAGTTAAGAGCAGTTCCTGAGAGGCCGACCCGACTCCTAAGTCTGTCAATTAAAATCTGGTGATCTACCGTATCAAAGGCGGCACTAAGATCCAGCAGCACCAGAACAGAATGTTTCTGTGAGTCATAATTATGTCTGAGATCATTTAAGATCTTTAAAAGGCCCGTCTCAGTACTGTGATTAGTCCTAAAACCAGACTGACACTTTTCAAGATCATTATGTTCATTTTAAAAATCATGTAATTGAATAAAAACAAGTTTTTCAATAGTTTTTCCAAAAAATTGTCAGTTGGATACAGGTCTGTAATTGTCCATGATCTTTGGATCTAATTGACTCTTCTTCAGAAGGGGCCTCACCACCGCCGTCTTACAGGCAGAGGGGAAGACCCCCGTCTGAAGAGAGCAGTTAGCTATGTTTAAAATCTCTGACTAATCAGTGAAGTGGGAATAGGATCTAAAAGGCAGGTTGTAGTGTTTACTTGTGAAAAAACTCGACCAAGCATCTTTGCATCAACCAGGACAAAACTCTCCAGTGTTTCCTCAGGTAAAGACAATGCCACTGACCTGCTAGGATTACTGTTATGTACCGGTTGAAGGTTTGATCTAATAGCATTGACTTTACTCCTGAAGTGGTCTGCAAAGTCCTCACATCCAGTTTGTGAGTTAGGCATGATGGATTTATTAAAATCTGTGTTTAATAGAAAATCAATAGTCTTAAAAAGAAACCGGGGGTTGTGTTTACTGTCTGTGATGAGATTAGAAAAATAAAGTGTCCTTGCCTGTTTAACAGCGTGGTTGTAGGTTTTTAGCTGATCCTTTAAAAAGTAATAATCGACTGTTAAATTAGTATTTCTAAATTTTCTCTCTGCTCTACTACAAATTCTCTTCAGATTTAAAATATCACCATTTCTCAAAGGCATCTTCAGTTTATGTGTCAAGATTTTTGTTTTCATTGGAGTGGCTGAGTCTGCTGCAGGCCTTCTTGTACACAGCAGTGCTGTGGCTCCTCCAGCTCAGTCTGCTGTCGATAGTCACACCCAGGTATTTATACTCCTCCACCACTTCCACATCCTTGCCCAGGATGCAGAGAGGTTGTAAGACAGTCCCTTTCCTCCGGAAGTCTATCACCATCTCCCTGGTCTTGAATCTCACAACACCTTATTAGTATTCTCCAGGCCTTCATAGGACAACAGGAAGCTCGAGAAATTAGACTTCAGGAGGAGGCAAAGCAGCAGGTACACAGGCTAAAAGGCCTGCTGCATCAGTTCCAGCTTTTGCAGATGGAGGTGCAGGCACCTCCATCACCTGTTCCTGATTACACCTCATCAGCTCCTGATCCAACGGAGCAGTCTGGTTCAGATTTTCGCCTCATCCCACTGCTCACCGGTAAGTCCAGAAGTGCCTATGTTAACATGTATTTTGGTGATTCTTTGAACTATGAAAAAGTAAAAACTGCAATCCTGCATAAATATGACATCAGCCCTGAGTCTTACCGACAGAGATTTCGTTCCTTGGAAGTGGGCCCCGACGGAAGTCCCAAGGAGCTTTATGCCCGCCTCAAGGAACTCTATGATAAGTGGATTCAACCCAGAGGTAAAACAGTAAAAGAAATTGGTGAGATAATCATTATGGAACAATACTTAAGAATGATGTCTCCTGAGCTTCAGGTCTGGATAAAAGAGCATGGACTTAAATCAGCAGCCGAAGCCGCAACACTGGCAGAGGTGTTTGTGGCTGCTCGCAAGAAAAATGTGCCATGGAGCAACCTGCAATGGAAGGGTGTAAAAGACTCACGCAGGCCAACAGCCCCACAGCACTACCACAGAATGGCTCCAGGAGTGCCGAATCAGATGAGTATACCAGCAAAATCTTCCAATAAACCACCAATCTGCTATTTGTGTGGGCAGGAAGGACATATTAAACCCCTTTGCCCAAAAAGTTCAGCCAAGCTCACTCAGATGTGTTTTGTTCCATATCAGAGCCATGCTTTGGGAAGTCGAGCTAACCAGCCTATTAAAATGACCACTGTTAAAGTTAATGGGAAATGTTTCAACGCACTGATTGACACTGGCAGTACACAGACTTTAATTCATCGACAACATGTACCAGTCAACCTTGTTTCCACTCAAGAGACAGTTTCCATCTGCTGTGTACATGGTGATAAAAAACTTTATCCTACTGCTGATCTCTACTTGGAAATTCAAGGACCTCTCTGTATCATCCACAGACGGACGGGTTGACGCTTTAACGCTTTAATCAGACTCTCAAGCAAATGCTTCGTAAGCTGTGCTGTATTTTGTCGTAGTCTTTTTAATTTCCCCCTTGTGTGTCTAGTTGGTTTGATCAGCCACTATATGTGTTCCCTTGTGTTTCCAATTAGGGAGGTCAGTTTAATTGCGTTTGTTGGTCTGTTCTGTTGCCCTCTGTTACATTTAAAAGCTTAGTTAGTTTTGTTACTTTGACCTCTTTTAAGGGCCTATTTTTTCCCATTTACACTTTTTGAAAAATAAATTAAAATATTTTTGATAAAATTGTTGTGTCTGTTGTGAGGTGGAACCCTTTTAGGTGTTTTAGTAGCATGCTTTTGTGTGTGTTTTTTTGCTGTTGTTCCACCTCACTGACATTAACTCCCAGACTGGACACACCTGAGACTGGACACACCTGAGACTGGACACACCTGAGACTGGACGCATCTGGGTGTCCAATCAGCAAATTGGCCACCCTATTTAAGAACTGGCAGTGAGTAGGGATGGGAATAGAAGCCCCATGAAGCCTCATTGGGGTTCTTGTAATTGTGCCGGAAAAATGAACCACCCATTCAGGGCTTCGAAACCACACCGAATAGCGGCATCTGGTGGCAGACTGGATGTATATCGACATGTGTTTCAATTAAGCTCCTTGTAACACTTCAATGTGGAAATGATGATGATGAAAAAAACGTAAAACAAAACAATGTTGTTAATTATTATTAAAAAGAACAACGTAAAACAACACATGTAGGAAACATCACATGAAGGGAAAAAAAACGCAATGCAAAAAAAAAGTTTTTGTGCAAAGTGGGTTTCGATCCCAGGACCTCAGGAAGTGACACCAGTCAATCATACCACTGAGCTATCACTACAGATGCTAAGTGGCTGTGCCATTATAAAGTTATTGAAGTTTTTTTTATACACAACAATCATGCATTTTTTTTTATTATTAGGAGAAATCGAGTAGAAACGATCCTGACCCACAGTATGTTTTTTACTAGGAGTCATGGCAAAGTGCAATGAACTGTCGCTGATTCTGATACAGGGGAAACAATAGAACTGACCAGGAAACGTTCAGGATTCATTTCGTGTTTCTAGAGAACAGCGCGCCCAACTGTTCGAAACGCAAGTGACATCTGAACCGTGGTTCGACCAAACGAAGCATTTGGCGCGTCATACGTCATCAACCACGTGATCTGTGCTAGTTGACACACGCCCCGAAACATTGTGCCGAAACATTTTGTTTCATGAAAGTGAACCGCGCGCCGAAGCGCCGTGTCAAACAGGCCATCCCTACTGGCAGGATCTGTTTTTATATTGCAGGTGGCTGTTTTAAGGACTAACCTGCTGCACCTTTGAGTGGACTGTGGTGGCTCAGGAAGACCAAGAGAGGACTGTGGCCAACTGCAGGATCTGCCTCCCCCTGGTGTTTTATGGACAGTTTTTCCATTCATTTTTATTTTTGTGAACACATTTTTGTAGGGTTGTCTTTTATTGGTTTTAATTGCTTTTTTTTAATCCTTTTTAAACAAAGGATTTTAATTGTCGTGTTTTACTGGGCTTGCTGTGATTCGCATGGTTTTTACTTGATTAAATTGCAATTGAACCCTTAATTCCTTTCTGGCGTTTGCTGTGTGGTGCTCTTCCCCTGGTCCTGAACCTTTTGCAGTATTCATTTAGTAGCCCCCCCCCCCATTTGGCAAGAGTGGGGTCCGACATGTCCTTACCTTCTACTGCTTGGTCCAACACTCTAATCTGGTTGTTCACTGACGGTCACACGTTCCCAGATGTTTTTAGGGAAAGTGGGTGCTCCTCGGTTCAGGGAGGTTCTGATATTGATGTGTAGCTTTTCTGGTTCTGGAGGAGGTTCTGCCTTCGGTTTGGATTTACGGAGAGTTTGAAGGTCAGCCTGCAGCTTTGCTCTGAAATGGTGAAAAAGAAGAAAACTCTTCTTCATGTTTGCTCTTTACACCTTTTTTCATTTTTTTGAGTTGTGACGGCTCAGGGATGGGATTCTGCTTCTTGCTGTAAAATGTGACAGTCTTTAAAAATTGTCCCCCCCCATGTGTGTGTAAGTCCGCGTGCAGACTGCCTGAAGCGTGCTGAACCAGCTGGTAAAGATGCAGGTCAAAGTCATTTGAATTTATTGACGGAAAAATACTTTTTTTTTTTTTAAGCTTTTCCAGTTTTTGCTGTTTTGAAAGTGAAGAAAGTGCTACTTTCTGTCACACACATAGGTATGCGACATTTGTTCTCCGCATTTGACCCCTCCCCTGGGGGAGGGTTGAGCTGCAGACAAGCCACGCCCAGGAGGCAGTAGTGTTAAGGGTCTTGCCGAAGAACCCCCACTGGGTGATGTGAATTGCTCACCATTGATTGCCCCCAGTACCATTGTTTATTCCCCTCTGGGAATTGAACCCTGGATTCCTACATTGTAGCTCTTTACCTTACCAACCAAGCTACCCAGCCACTAGTGGTGTGCACCTCAGTGGGGCTTCAGCACGCAGATCTGAACACCATGCGTTTCTCACGATGAACCTCATTGAGGTTCTTTTCTGCTTCATCCATTGACATCATGTCCCTGCCATGCATCCTGCTCCTTCCTTGTCCCGTCAGTGTTGCCAAATAGTCAAAGCTTTTTCATCCGTGTGCTGCGCCACAGCGCCCCGACTATCGTGTCAACCTATGATGACCGTATTTAGCGCTCTCTGTGTAAAACAGACTGAGGAGCGCAGGGGAAACTACTCTCAGCTGCAGAGGATATGAACAGGTGAACAGATAGAGGTGAAGGAGGAGCTTTAACAAGGCGTCAGATTCAGACGCAGCTTTCACTGCGGGACCTGAAGCAGAGACTCTCTGGGATGATCTCATGATCTCAAACATGGAAACATGAAGTAGAACTCTCCAAAATAATAAACCTGATCTCTCCACATTCTCTGTGTCTACCATGCATTGATGCACGCATCGCTCCATACAGCTATCACACGATAACTTTAGCTGGTAGCTCCGCCCACACGTGGTATCAGGCTTTAAAGAACACAATTTCTAAGAGGTGGGGTGCGGCGATGCACACCCCCAACAACAGGTTAGATGTCAGAGGCCATTAGGCGTCTCTACCTGGTGCGTTCACTGAGCTTCATTAAATAGAACTCCAACAGCCGCACAGCCTAACGTAGTCCGCTATTATATATTCATGAGAAAACCACTGAATATGGCAACACTGATCCCGCTGGGTTTTTCTTTTTTTTTTTTTGCCGACCCGCTCCCGCCTGCAGCACAATTCAAACCGCCCCCTCCCGCGAGATTTGTGTTGGGTCCCGTGGAAACGGCTGCTCCTAGGACACATCAAAGACTCCCTCCCTTCCTCCAACCTTTGACCCCCACCAGTTTGCTTTCAAAGCAAACAGATCAATGGAGGATGCCATATCCATCACCCTCCACACTGCGCTGAGCCACCTGGAACACAGAGACACCTACGCCAGGATGCTCTTTGTGGACTACAGCTCAGCCTTTATCACCATCATTCCTGACATTCTGGTCAGCAAACTGTCTGACCTAGGACTCCGCCCACTCACCTGTACCTGGATCAAGGACTTCCTCACAAACAGACCACAGACAGTCAAACTTCCTCACCTCTCCTCCACCCGAATGCTGAGCACAGGCTCCCCACAGGGATGTGTGCTGAGTCCTCTGCTCTACACATTGTACACAGCAGACTGCAGACCAGCCCACACCAGCAGCACTATAGTGAAGTTTGCAGACGACACTACTGTGGTGGGGCTGATGTCTGGAGACGACGAGACGGCCTACAGAGAAGTCCTGAAACTGTCCAGGTGGTGTCAGGCTAATAATCTCATCCTGAACACCACCAAGACCAAGGAGATCATCCTGGACTTCAGGAAGAACAGAGCAGATCCACCCCCACTCTACATCAATGAGGGTCCACAGCTTCACCATCTCTGACCTCACATGGTCTACCAACACCATGGGTGTCATCAGGAAGGCCCAGCAGCGCCTGCAATTCCTGAGAAAACTTAGGAGGAACGACGTCAGCCAGGAGCTCCTGGTAACCTTCTACCACTCAACCATGGAGAGCATCCTGTCCTCCTGCATCACAGTGTGGTTCTCCCACTGCACTGAAGCAGAACGGTCGAGCCTCCAGAGGATCATGGGCTGCCCCCTCCCCTCACTGAAGGACATCTCCCAGTCATGCTGCCTCAGCAGGGTGACTAGCATCATCACTGACTCCACCCATCCTGCTTTCCCTCTGTTTGATCTGCTGCCCTCTGGAAGGAGGTACAGGTCCATCAGAACCAGGACAAACAGACCAAGAAACAACTTTTTTCCACAGTCAATCACCAAACAGAATACACACACCTTCACCAACTACACCCCACTCTGACTTTTTACAATGCTAAACTCCCGACTACTACACGTGTGCAATATCTTGACTCCTGTGCAATAACACACAATATTTATATACTGCACTCATGGAAACTCAACCCATTCCATTCTATTTTGTTCATACGTTAATACTTAATTATTTCTGTAGCTTTTGTAATAATAATAATAATTAAAGCCGCAAGCGGCGTTGTATGGCCCGCAGACGCAACCCGCCTTCCACGCCCAACTCTACGCACCACCGCCACCCTCACCGCGCTCACCGCGCTCACCGCCCTCACCGCCCACCTTTGATGAGGGATAGAAAAAGCTGCATAAGCTAATAATGCTAACTATGCTAATCATGCTAGCTATGCTAATTTGGCTAAAAGTGCTAGCATAGCGATCAGCATCATCAACTGGCTCGGAAAAACACATTACCTAAAATGCTAATTATGCTAACTATGCTAGCTATGCTAATGTGGCTAAAATTGCTAGCATAGCGATCAGCATCATCAACTGACTCAGAAAAACACATTGTTTAAGATGCTAACTATGCTAGCTATGCTAACAGGGCTAAAACTGCTAGCATAGCGATCAGCATCATCAACTCGCTCGGAAAAAAACATTACCTAAAATGCTAATTATGCTAACTATGCTAGCTATGCTAATGTGGCTAAAAGAGCTAGCCTAGCGAACAGGATCATCAACTGTTTCAGAAAAACACATTACCTAAAATGCTAATTATGCTAGCTATGCTAACAGGGCTAAAACTGCTAGCATAACGATCAGCATCATTAACTTACTCAGAAAAACACATTGCTCCATTGGTGAAAGCTACATGTCATGGGTTGACAAAAAAACCACTTTATTTTAAAATGGCGGCTTTTCTGTTGATTTTATCTCCATAGCAACCATTTTATGTTTTGTTTGCCTCGGGAGGACGAACGGATTAACGTCAGTTTCGGACGAATCGGGAAAAGTAAACTTTTTGTTGTCCTTAGCAACAGTGGTTTTATGCTAACCACGCCCACATTCCTTATATTTCCTTGTCCAGTGTTTTTCAATGTATTCAGATCCAGGCATAAATGCAAGCATTCAATTTTCACTGTATTGTATTGAAAGGCATGGGAGTTATAACAGTGCGCCACTTTGCTAGCTCGCCACGCGCACGCCGTTCAAAATCTACAACTTCTAATTCCAACATTCTTTCCACCGTTGCTTGCCATTGATGCCCAAAAAGTTTCGAGATGATCGTTGAAAATTCCAACGACAAGTTTACGTTTGAATCAGATGGTAAAGGTGTTTTTTATAGAAAATTCAAGATGGCGGCCTTTTCCCGAGGTCAAAGGTCAACGAAACTCCAGAGGTGATTGTAGACTTACGCTAGGGACAAGCCAGTAAAATTTCGTGAAAATCGCTCGAAAAAAAGTTCATTTTTCCATATTGTGTAAAAACGCGAAAATCTCAAAATGGCCGATTTTGGCACAAAATGGCCGCCAAACCATAGGTCGTGTTGCCATCACGTAATGTTTTCAAAAGTTTGATTGGATATATCCTACAAAGTTATCTGGGTTTCGTTAGCCGATTCTTAAAAAAAAAATCCGAAATTTTTTTTTTTTGCCGAGTCAGCACTTTTTTTTGCGATCGTTTTTTGCTTACCACGGCCATATTCCTTTATCGATTTTGTCGTAAGTGACACCGTTTTGTTCAGTGTGGGCCAGGGAATCGCATATTTCATTTTCACAACATTCCGATAAAATATGTGCGAGCTAGCTAAAATCGTGACGGTTGCGAATTTGCCACGCGGACGCCGTTCAAAATCTACAACTTCTAATTCCAACATTTTGTCCACAGTAGCGTGCCATTGATGCCCGAGGAGTTTCAAGACGATCGAAAAAAATCCCTAGGACGAGTTTTAGTTTGTATACATTACTAAAGGTGCTTTTTTCGGAAAATTCAAGATGGCCGCCCCTTCCCAAGGTCAAAGGTCAACGAAATTTCTCTGGTATTTTTAGAATCAAGCTGTTGGCATCTGTATTCGATTTCATGAAAATCGCTCAAACAAAAGTGTCGTTTTCCCATATTATCAAAAAACACGAAAATCGCCATTTCTCAGAGTTCGCCACAAAATGGCCGCCAAGCCGTAGGTCGTGTGTCCATCCCATAATGATTTCATAACTTCTTTGGGATATCTCCAACAAGTGTGTTTTGGTTTCGTAACTGTATTTCAAAATATTTTTTTTTGGCCCCATAAGCGATTTTCGGCCCATTCATTTTTTTTACGGGAACGCTCGCCGTGATGTCATCGACTTCGGGGGGGTGACGTTCTCTTTGCCGAAAATTCATTTTTAATTTATCCTAGGTGTGTGCCAATTTTGGTGAGTTTTCGGGTATGTGGCGGGGGTCAAATTTGAGCTCAAAGTGGAAGAAAGAAAGAAGAAGAATAAAAAAAAAAAAAATAATGAAACGAAGCAGAAACAATATAGAAAATTTTGCGGTCAGTTGGCCCATGTATTTCAATGCAGCCTGTCTTTTACTATAGGCTGGGCATGTCTTTTTGGCTTTAAACCCGTCCTTTGAGGGCTTTTTGGGGCTTTTTCGTGTTTTTGTCGTCATTTTTGCGACTACAATTTTGTCGTTTGTGCGTTGGTGTTGTGCGTGTGTGTGTTTTTTTTTTGTTGCGTTACACAATTGTCGACTTGTTTTGTGCTTTGGGCGACTTTTGACCCCATTTTTTGGCGTTTTGTCGCCTTTTTTTGACGTTTTGGGGCTTTTTGAGTGTTCGACCCTCGTAGCAGTTACAATATGGTCCTTGCAGTTGTGACTGCTGCGGGCCATAATAATGGATTGGATTTATCTGCGCTTTTCCAGACGCTCAAAGTGCTTACATTGTGTCCATTATTCATTCACTCCTCATTCATACTTGGTGATGGTAGCTACTGATGTAGCCACAGCTGCCCTGGGGCAGACTGACAGAGGCGTGGCTGCCAGTTCGCACCTACGGCCCCTCTGACCATCACCGGGACATTCATGCACATTCATACACCAGTGGAGCCACACTGGAGGCAAGGAGGGTGAAGTGTCTTGCCCAAGGACACAACGAAATTTGTGGGGGCGAGGAATCGAACCGCCGATCCTTCGATCATTGGACGACCCGCTCAACCACCTGAGCCACTGTCGCCCACATTTTTGTTTAGACATGCGATTTTTTTTAATGTGTTTTTTTGATTATACTTTATTTTATCTATCTTCATCACTCCAAGGCTGCGACATTTTCATTGTATCAGAATCAGAATCAGAATCAGAAAGCCTTTATTGTCATTGTTACACAAGAAACTTGTGACAACGAGATTACCGGTGCTCTCCAGCTGCTTAAACAATAAAAATAGATAATCTTCTAAAGAACAATAAAATTGTGTTTCACTGAAAATAAACATATGTACAAAGCTACATAACTATTTTAAATTGCATTATATTGCACTGGGAATTGTTAATATTGCACATAGTTTCAGATATTGCACGAAGTTACAGCTTTTTGTGGGATTCACATTTATTTATGAGGTTGACTGCTCTGGGAAAAAAACTGTTCTTTAGTCTGTTTGTGCGGGCCTTGAGCGATCTGTACCGTCGGCCTGACGGTAGCAGTTGGAACAGGTGGTGGTTGGGATGGTGGGAGTCCTTGATGATTTGCCTGGCTCTGCTCGTATAGCGAGAGCCAGCAATGTCCTCTAGGCTGGGCAGGGGGGAGCCGGTGATTTTCTGGGCCGTGTTGATCACCCTCTGCAGCGCCTTCCTGTCTGCGGCCGAGCATCCTGCATACCAGGCTGTTATGCAGTACGTGAGGATGCTCTCGATGGTGGCTCTGTAGAAGGTCACCAGCAGCTTCTTCTCCAGGTTGTTCCTCCTGAGTATTCTCAGAAAGTGGAGACGCTGCTGGGCCTTCCCTACTGCCGCAGTGGTGTTTGCAGTCCAGGAGAGGTCCTCTGTGATCAGCACACCTAAGTAGCGGATAGAGTGAACCCTGTCCACGCTGACCCCATTTAGTAAGTAAGTAAGTAAGTAAATTTTATTTGTATAGCACCTTTCACAGACAAAAGTCACAAGGTGCTTCACAGGTTAAAATATGTATATATACACATATAAAAACATAAAAACATAAAAGATAAAAAGCATAAATCATGTAAAACAATCATCTCAAGCCCAATAAAAGCAGTTTCAGTTAAAATGCTTTGCAAAAATAAAAAGTTTTTAGTTGACTTTTAAAAGAATTCACAGAGTCCAGGGAACGTAGGGACAATGGAAGTTCATTCCAGAGTTTGGGAGCAACAGCCTGGAACGATCTGTCTCCTCTAGTTCGGAACCGTGTGCGAGGGACCATCAACAGGTTCTGATCCGCAGACCTCAGTGCACGAGATGGTCTGTAGGGGGCGATCAGATCACAAACATATGGAGGAGCTTGAGAATGAAGGGCCCTAAATGTCAAAACTAGAATTTTGTACTGATAACGGTAAGCAACTGGGAGCCAATGAAGAGCTTTGAGGATCGGGGAGATGTGATCTCTTCTCTTGGTGCGGGTCAAGATCCTCGCAGCAGAGTTCTGGATCAGCTGCAGGCGAGACAGCTCCTTCTTATTCAGACAGGAAAACAGACTGTTACAGTAGTCTAGCCGTGTAGAAACAAAGGCATGAATAAGAAGTTCTAGATCTTCATAAGACACCATCTTCCGTAGTTTAGAAATGTTCATATAAAGCGGGGGCGGGTCCACTCTCCTCTTTCCGAAGTCCAGGATTATTTCTTTGGTTTTGGTGGTGTTCAGGTGGAGGTTGTTTCCTGAACACCACTTTTCCAGTCTGCTGACTTCATCCCTGTAGAAAGTCTCATCTTCCCCTGAGATGAGCCCGACCACAGCGGTGTCATCAGCAAATTTGATGATTGTGTTGCAGGGGTGGGTCGGCATGCAGTCCGATGTGTAGAGTGTGAAGAGGAGTGGGCTCAGTACACATCCTTGTGGTGATCCTGTGCTGATGGTGATGGTGGATGAAAGGTGGGGTCCAAGTTTAACAGATTGTGGTCGTTCTGTCAGAAACTCTTTAATCCATAAGCAGATGGGGGAAGAAAGGCCCAGGTGAAGCAGTTTCTCTGTCAGGATGTCTGGGATGATGTTGTTAAAGGCTGAGCTGAAGTCCAGAAAGAGCAGCCTTGCGTAGTTCCCTGGGTGGTCCAGGTGGCTCAGGGCAGAGTGAAGAGTGGTGGAAATAGCATCGTCTGTTGAGCGATTTGGTTTGTAGGCAAACTGGAGCGGGTCGAGGGTGGGTGGGAGATTATCCTTGATGTGTTTTGCTATCAGTCTTTCAAAACACTTCATGATTACAGGCGTGAGGGCGACTGGCCTGTAGTCGTTGAGACTGTCTGCTGCTGGCTTTTTGAGAACCGGAATTATGGTGGAGGTTTTGAGGCAGGCTGGGATACTGCACTGTTGTAGGGACTGATTAAAGATTCTGGTGAAGACGTCCACTAATTGGTCGGCGCATGCGCTGAGTACTTTGGCTGGTACTCCATCTGGTCCCGTTGCCTTCCTGGGGTTGGCTGATTTAAGCACCCG
Organism: Oryzias curvinotus; assembly: GCA_023969325.1. Lineage (NCBI taxonomy): Eukaryota > Metazoa > Chordata > Actinopteri > Beloniformes > Adrianichthyidae > Oryzias > Oryzias curvinotus. Next base: position 22,616 of record JALJSC010000074.1, read on the forward strand.
TCGTACTTCCTGCTCCTGGAGTTCTAGGGTACTGTTGGTGTGGGGTGGTGATGATTGTGGCGTGTCTGCTGGGGGCCTCTGCGTGTCAAACCTGGCAAAGAAATGGTTTAGCTCCCTTGCCAAGGAGGCATCTGCTCCAGTGGACACTGTGTTGCTGCTTCTTTGATTTGTGATGTGGTTTATCCCCTGCCACATCTTCCTGGGGTTGTTGTCAGCGAAGTGCTCTTCAATCTCCTTTTTGTAGGCCATTTTGTATCACCATGTGCAATGACAATAAAGGATTCTGGTTCTGATAATTCAAACTTCTAGATCCAGATTATTTTTGCGGACTTCCTTCACCATCTTCTCCAGCTCACTTTTAAATGCAGCTTGTCCATCAAAAATGATTTTTTCTAGGCTTCCCTGGAGGGTGATTTTTATCCATCTGTGTTTCAATGTGGATTTATATGTTGTCCATTTTTGTCTGTATTCTATCCATTTTGTCATTGATTGCTCTCAGTTCATTAAGGCATAATCACCGTCGGCGTCTTTCTTACGATGACGTGTGTTATCAGCCATTGCTCAGTTCCTTGGAAGTGCAGTTGTGTTGCTTTTTTAACACAGCGTGCTATTTGCAGCAGGATAAAGTCTCTTTCTGGAAGTTGTTGAGTGTCACAGATAAGAACAGGCTCTCAGCCAGCTCTCCCTCGCTTCACACAGGATTAGAAATAACACAAGGGAGTCATCTGCAAAGATATGAGTAATCAAGTATGTCCAAAACGAAACATTAGTGATATGTCTGTTGGTTAAAACACCTGATTTTGATTCATCTATTACTGAGTTCAGAACAGAAGTACTTTTGGCAAAAACTAAAGCTAAAATTTTATAATCATTTTTAAGATACAGATGTGTCTTGTGACGAAGTAGCGTCACAGGTTGCAGGATAGCGCCTGAACATGAGCCTTAATTGTTTTTTTTTTCTCTTTTCTCTTTTTCCCAGTAACAGTTTATAGTTTTGTGGGACAAATCATTCACATTTCATGTTGTGTTTAATTCTAAGGGTGCACACTTGGTTTTAAACAGAATCTCACTCACCATCAAAGTTTCCGCCACCAACAGCCAAACCAGAGCATTTATATCCACAGGAAACAGGAAGTGACTTCACATGTCAGAATTGTTTTTTTTTTTGCTTTGCTCCCCTTCTTGTCTTATTGATTTTGTTTCAAACCTATTTCTGTATTTAAATTTTTTTTCTGTTAAATATCTGTAAGTTTGGAGTTATGTTGATGAATCTCCTAGTACAGGGGTGGTGAACAAGTTTGACACCAAGAGCCGAATGTTTTAACTGTGAGAGTCAAAGAGCCACACCACACACTGACCTGCCAAGACGTACACACACAAACACACAATTAAAGCTGTATTACTTTCCATAACACACTCCTCTCCCTACACCAGAACAGCAAGTATTGTACTTGTGTTTATTTCAAGGAAAGTGTGTGTGTGTCTCATACGCACACACACACTCTCTCTCTCTTTATCTCACTTTTTTCTTTGACACACACAACCACACAGTGACGGGCAGTGAGGTTGATGCTGGAGAGGCACTGACTCCTCTGAAATCAGATTTATGATGATAAAACTGAATATTTCACCATTTATCCATCAGTATTTAACTGGTAATTCTTTGTATCTCCACATTCCTCTTTCAATGACCCTTACACCAACAAATACACAAACATCTGGACAGAGCATCCTTCTGGTGTCTGAGTGATTCATATTCACAATAAACACATTAAATACATTACATTTCTGTTGTGTGCAACTGAAATTAATTTTTACCTTCATTAGAAAATCTTGCTTTTATATGTTTTTAAATTTAAAATTGAATGACTGACTTTTTACATCAAAAGCAAGTAATTTATTTAATGTTAATATATTGCAATGACTCAGGTCATTCTTCAACATAGTAACCAAACAAGTGTTAAGTTACCATTAGACTGGCTGCATTATTCATGCGCCCCCCCCCCGTCCACATTTAGTGCCTATCAACTATGACACACACACACACACACACACACACACACACTCACACAGCCAAACGGCATGCAAGTGACCCAGGCCAGTCGTAGCCTCTCTGATCAGTTCCTTCACGTGAGTGTCAGTCAGAACGGACCGATGTCTTGATTTCACGTGTTTCACAGTCATAAACAGGGACTGGGAGACATACACTGAGGAGACCATCACAGCAGCTTAGAGCAGCTCTTTTACACACGGGGAATTCTCCGTTCTCCAAAACGTAACAGGACGTTCTTTCAGAGAGATATCAGCTCATTTATCTCTGGTTCTCTCTCTGCCTCATCAGTGACCAGCGGGGATCTCATCAGTCAGTCTCTGCAGTAAATCCATGAGAAAAGTGATCTGCGGTCGTTTTTGTTCAGCAGCAGCGTCACGTTCTGCTTCATTCATTCTGATTGCAGCTTCTGCTGTGAGCTCCACAAAGAAGGAACGTGGGATGATTGTCGTTTTGAATGTGGACTTAGAAAAGCTTCAACTTGTTAATAAAGGAGACAATTTGTGTCAGATGATCAGGAAGAGTTTTTATTTTCTCTGGGATCTGTTTTGTTCTTTTCTGAAATGACCAATGTTACTGCTTCCAGAAGCTCATAATGATAAACATCGTGACTTTCCATTCTGTTCAGTAAAAAGGAAGAATCTTCCCGTTCTTCCAGAAACGTCCTGTGTTTATCTTTATACTCTGAATTTCTCCATTTTGACCATGAGGGTAACAGTCTGCACGCACATAAATGTATATCTATGTGTTCCCATAGTGGGCGTAACCCATGCAGATGATTGGCGGTCACGTATGTGTCGGGAGCAGCATCAAACACACACACACACACACAAACACACAAACACACACTGCCAAATCACTTTTATTATTAATTATTATTTATTTTCAATACCCTCTGATGGTTTGAGTGTGGTTTAAGAGGGAAAACATTATGAAATGAGGCACAGTATATAGAAAATATGATGAGACGCAAAGAGCCGCACGCTCATTGGCCAAGGGCCGCATGCTCGCCACCCCTGTAGTAGTAAGTTGTTTTAAGGAATTATTTGGATAATTGGCCTGTGGGAGGGGATAAGCCTTTATAAGGGGTGAACTATTCTCAGTTGAGAGGGAGCAGTCTTGGTTGCAGTGGTGGCAACAAGCTCTCCCAGAATCAGCCGAATTCTTTGTCTGATTAATTCTTTTGGGGATCAATAAAATCCCATTTTTGAAATTATGAGTCTGCTGGCTTGGCCATCTTATTTCCGAATTATTTATTTTTTTGCAGCTGAGAAGAACCCCGTCACATGTCTCCAATGATCAATAAAGAGTCAATTTTTGTGAGGTTCTAGGAAGACTGTAATGAGTCCTTGGGTCTCACTCCATAAGGTCTCATAGGAAATACTTTAATTGTAGACTTCCAGTAGAAGTTAAGTTTTTATTTAAGAGTTTAGAAAGATTTCAGTCTGTTTCAGAATATTGTGATGAATACAGATTCTTGTAAAATGATGAGCAACAGTTGGAGATTATTTTAGTATCACTACACTTTATGTCATTGATTTTTAGCTCATTTGTTGTTTTTTATTTGCCCACTTCAAAAAAATATAAAGAGTTTAGCTTTCATTGTCTTCTGGATCTAATGGAAGCTGCTTCTGTTTTTTCTTTTAGAAATCTGATCCACGTTTTCGTGTAGTTTGATCATTTCTAGTTTCTGCTTTTCTGACAGACTGTCCGGAGGTTTATGGGATAGAACAGACATGCCTGTGATCATATCATGCTCCTTTTTTCTTTTTTTTTTTGGTGGCTAAGTTGCCACCAAATGTTCTTAAAAACTTGGCTGATTCGTATTTACCCTTCCATTATTGCCCAATTTGACTTAGTTGGCTGGGGGGGAGCTGGAAACGAACCGCTAACCCTTCAAAATTGGACAACCTGCTCAACCGCATGAGCCACTGCTGCCCATTAACCCTTGTTCTATCCTAGAGACTTTAACATTGGGAGTGGGATCATCTAGACCCACTAGACAGTGGGGTCATCTAGACCCACTAGACAGTGGGGTCATCTAGACCCACTAGACAGTGGGGTCATCTAGACCCACTAGACAGAGCTCTGAACCTTTGTTCTTCAATGATTTGTGATCTTCTCTGGTGTCCATGGATTACATGAAATCCTCTCCACCTTTATCCACCTTTGTCATGGTAGGAGAACACCTCAATGGAAGGGGGGGGGTCATAGGATAGAACAAGGGTTAAAGCTGCTGTGTTTTCTGAAAATGTACACCAGAACAGACAGAATGAGATTCCTGACAAAATAAAAGATCCACATTCAGCTGATAAAGAAACACAAATGTAGCTTTACGTTTGACATGACTGCTTAATCTGGAGTTGCAGGAAACGACATACAATGAAATATTTAGAACTAGAAAATACAGTATTCTCTCAAAGAAGAAAAGAAACCTATTCTCTGAGCTTAACCTGCACATTAGTAAATGTGTCAAACACAATAGCTCAATGATAGTTTGTGAATACTGAAGGTATTCAAGACATTTCCAAAGGATAACAGTTAAACTCATGTCTATATATTTAGAATTGTGTTTCCATGTGGGCATCTGTACGTTCATGGTTCAGTCGCTTCTGTCCGTGTTTTTCAGTGTTTAGGCTACAGTCTTAATTTAAAGTCATGTGAGAGTATCACATCACCTCGCTTTTAAGCTTTTCTAAGGAATCTGCACACATTTCCAACCAGTCAGCTGGTTTGACTTCATTTGAATCTGAAGAGTTTCTTTCAGCTGTCAGCAGAGATTTTTCTGCAGTTGTAGGTTGGAGTTTCAGGAAGAGGAGGGAAAGCTTCCATGTCTGCAGTTGGAGACGACTAGCGTAGTGGTGGTCCTCAATACTGTAGCGTTTTCACTTTCTGTCACGACTGGACATCAAGACCAAAAATAAAAAGTTCCTTACTCTCTCAGAATAAATCTGAACTCTTTTCTTGTTTTGTTGGATAAAACAGGATTAATATCTGATAACTTTTACACAAAAGGTTCGTTCCTACACAGACGCCATCTGAGCCAGACTGGAACCTGTTCCTCTTACAAGTGTCAAGATAAAATCCACACACAAACACAAACACACCCATACTACTACACATACATAAACACACACACACACCGCTCTGTGGTCTCAGATCTCCTTTGGTTCTTTGGTTTTATATTTATGTCCTAATTTTCCCAGAAAGCAGCTCCTCTGGATACAATCAGAAAACGACATCAGAGCTTCTTCTGCTCCAAACCGTGGAGGATCAGAGGAAACATCACGTCTGCTTTAACCTCCTTCTGAGGAAAAGTTGCAGATGAGCTTCAGAGGCAACGATCACCTCGTCAACGCAGCCACACCCACAGCAGTCACAGCAACGACTGGAAACCAGCTTCCTGATGGAGGTTCTGCTGAGACTTTGGCTCCTGTGGAGGAGAACTAGGGGAGAACCAGAACCTCTGATGTTCATCACTCTGACATCACTCTGACATCACTCTGTCTCTGCAGCCGCTCACCTGCTGCAGCAACCTTCAGGTAGACGGTGGCGGCCATCTTTCTGGGCTCTTCTCCTTCATGGTTGACCCATTACACGTATGTTCCATGTCTTCTGCCATCACCTTCATCAGCGTCACAGACAGGTTTCTGTCGTTCATCTGGTTTCCTGCAGAAACACTCGGTTCTTGAAGGACGAATGCTGCCGTTCCACCTCCATCTGGTGGTCTCTGTAGCTCAGAACGTTCCCTCCATGGAGGTTGGTTTTCCTCCACTCCAGAGCGTCAGCTGCTGCATGGATGACATTCTGTCCAGGTTCTGATGCGATGGTCCTCAACCCTGAAGGAGACAAAGGAATGGACGGAGTCATCACAGAGAGGATGAGCTTGGTTCCTCTGCAGCATCACACAGAACTCAGAAGAACCTCAGAAGAACAAAGAGCCCACAGCTGCTGGAAGCTGAGAGTTCTGTGGACAGACGGAGTATGAAGCTGTAGTTCTGTCACTATAGTCCACAGAAATGGGTTCTGAAGGTTCTGCCTCTGAGAAACACTGCTGGTTCTTGACAAACCATGTGGTTCTGCAGCTGGATGGAGGAAACTGAAACAAAAATGTCTTTTAGCTCCGAAGACGATGAAAATGTTACTGTTTACATCACGTGACCACTGAGGTCATATTGTATTCAGACTGAGGAATCTCAGAGTGGACCAAAGACGGGTCAGAGAGCGGTTCTGGTCCTGGACCAGGATCCACTTTGGTGTATTCAGACTGAAGATTAGTTCTGGATCATCAAACTCTGGTTCACTTCAGGAGGATCTCATGTGTTCAGTCTGAATCCAGCCTCAGTCTCCTCACTATGTCTGTTCTACGGTCACACATACATGTTCCTCACTGCATGATATACTCTGTATGAACATGTGACATATATGATCTGAATTTATCAGGAAATGCTGCTGAATGAAGGAAAATCTGAATCTGCTCTTGAAACTTCCATGTTTTCTCCTTCCTGAAGGACAGACCTGCAGAGCAGGAACAAACCGTTCCATCCATCAGAACTCATCATAGACAGAACGTCTGCTTCATCAGGATGAAGAGGAACGGTTCTGTAGGTGGACATCAGAACCATGACAGAGACCTGCAGACACAGAGCTTCATGGTTCTGGTGGGTTCAGAAACTCTGCTGATGAATGAAGCACAGGAGGGAACCGACACAGAAGAACCGACAGAGAAACCTGCTGGAGAACGTGCTGGAACAAGTCCAGCAGCAGACAGAAGTCCTGGAAACTCTTTGGAATGTGACGAGTTCAGACCTGCTGCAGTCTAGGACTTCCTGAACGTTCTCTGAACAATCATGACAACAATGATCTGCTTCTCTACATCCATGAAGATGGAGTCAGAGCTCTGAAGAAGAGTCTGGACTGCAGGAAGACACCACTGCAGCTCTGATGGTCAGTCTGGTCGGTCAGACGGTGGGTCTGCTTCTTCATCTGTGATGAAGATGAGGGATTGTCTGTCATGTGAAATGGAGTCAGCTGAGCAGAACCAGAACCTGCAGCTGCAGCTGAGCAGAACCAGAACCTGCACCTGCATAAGAACCTAAGAACTTCCCTCTGAGGCAGAAAGCTGGAGTCACATGTCTGAATCGACCAATCAGCAGAGAGGACACGTCTGCCAGAGAGGAATGCAGGACCTGCTCAGACCTGCAGCTGCTCTTCATCACACTGACAGGCCAGAACCTGAAGGTTCTGCAGAACAGAGGCAGGCTGGTCTGGAAACAGTTCAACCTCCAACGTGAAGCTGCTGAGGATGGATCCAATCAGTTTTCTTCAGAGGAAGACATCTGCCTCCAGGAGAAGATCAGCAGCTCTGAGACAGACGGAGAAGCTGGAGGACCTGCAGACATTTTGATTGAACTCAGACAGAAGAAGAGGTTCCTGCAGGAAGATTTTTATTGGACTTCACATAGGACATCAGAACATTTCTCCAACATTAGGATCATCTGCTGACCTTCAGAAGGTCACTGAACTCACTTCTCAGCAGAAACAGAGATACATTTTCAACATGATGCTTGAAGAAACATCTCAGAGCTCTGGGTAAACTGACAATACCTAAAGAACATTTAACACATAGTCCAATACTATAAAAATAAAAGACTGTATTTCAAAATAAAAGCCTGGAGGCAGAGTTTTCCTCTGAAGTCTTTGGGTTTGAGCCATGCAGGAGCAGCTTTGACCTTTGACCCCGCTCTAATCTTCTGCTTTAGTTTCATTGTATGCATGACAATGACAAATAAAGATCTATCTTCTTAAGGCTTGTAGGTTTGACCTGATTGAGGAGGAAGTGACTGATCAGGTTTAGACGTGTTCTAACGTTCTAACCAGTAGATCTGCTGCAGAACATCACTGCACTAGAACCAGTTTCACACTGAATAAAAACTTTACAACATTACATAAAATAATACTTCTTTTAGTTTAAACAACATTTACAACAGAATCGCTCCTTAAATAATAAAGTTAGTTGATCCCAATAAAGTCTGTTTCCTTCATGATCTCCTCTGCAGATGTTTGTTCCTGCAGATCTCCTTTGTTGACCTGAAAGTCTGTTTTCTTCATGCTGTGACCTTTGACCCCTGAGGTTCAGCTCCAGTGTTGCTGTTTCCTCAGGTTGTGTCCAAATCCCCCCTAAATAGTGCACTCTATAGTGTGTTCTCTGTGTTCTAGTTCTGTCTGAATCTACAATTCCAAAATCCAGGGTCCCAGAAAATTTCCCAGAAGTCTCTGTCAAAAAACCAGAGTGCATCCATGCTTACTAGATCGGCGAATATAGACCACAATGCATCGTGTTGGAACAATTTTTTCCCAAAAACTTATTTAAATGTATTTTTTTTAAATAAATCATCAATGTTTTTATCTTCAGAAGACAGTGGACTCATGAATAATCGTCACAAAACGCTCACATTGATTAGATTGTAACTAAGTGAAATCAATGGCGTCATATCTGCCATTTAAAAAGAAAGGTAGTGAGTGTGGTGTCTGAATTGGATTTTAAAATTCACTGCACTACATAGTCCTAGTATCTAGTTTTTTACTAGTTAGAGGTTAGGACAGGAATTCTCAGTCATCCTGAAGCTGCTTTTCTGAACAGAAAAAAAAGTGGTTGCAGAAATACAGTCACGGAAATGTTAGGCTGTTTACTTCTCTCTAGAGGTTTATGGGATGTGGGGTAACATCAATAGTGTTAGGGTGACGGGTCCTTTGCTGTCAAAGGTGACATCTCTGGTGTTAAAGGGTTAAACTCAGAGATTGTCCATCTGTTTGTCTGATAATCCAGACGTTCGAGGAAAACGTCTAGATTTCTTCTTGTAGATCCAGAGAAGGAGAACCAGAACAACAGCCAGAACTGGAAGAACGATCAAACCCAGAAGACCACGACTGTGTCCATCCTCATGTCCTGCAGGAGGGAGAGAGGATGATGAGTGCAGAACAGAATCCTCTCTAGGGCTGTGACGATAACCGCATCACCGTGGTGATGAGGTCATCACTGCATCACCTCACTTTTTTTTTAAAGTTTTTTTTTTGTTTAAAGTTTTGCATATGGTGCGTGATTAGAACTATAATAAACACATGAAACACAATCATCTTTGCTGATAATTGACTTTCTCTGCTAGTCTTGTGTTCAGACTTCAAGGGTTTCTATGGGAAACCTTTTATCACTCTTCTTCTCTCCTCGTCACACCCGCATGCGCACGGCTGTCGGTGTCTCGAGAAGCACGCGGCACGTGCGCACTCTACTTACACACACACGCGCGCTGTTTCAGAAACACACACACACATCCTCATTGAACAAAAGAAGTTTCTGTCTTGCCAGGAAATACGATAAATTTACTGCGTTCTAATTATTCATTTCCATTACAAGCTGCGTGCGTTCTTAAGTGTGCGACACCGCCCCCCGCTGGACGATTATGTGTGTGTGTGGGAGGGGGGGGCGTATAATACTGTTCTCAGTAACTCTGTAACACCAAACATGAACGTGTGCTGTTAGATTTCCATGAATATCACTACATTTTTTTCTTTGGGAACTCTTTTGTGCAGCGTAATGTTACGTGTCTGTATAAAGAAAGGCGGAGCCTCCTGCCCCGTGTTCTTCATGCGTGTCAGGCTTCATGGCTACCGGAAAGGTGACAAAGAGTCTGTAGTCTGGATATTACTGGACAATATTTAATATTCTGAGATGTCTGTACCAGAGAGTACAGGTGAAACCTCACCTGCAGCTAGAGAGCAGAAGAATCAACACGCACCCCAACACACGTCACCTGTGCGCAACTTCCTCCTGGTTCTACACACGACGCACCCCGCGCACAAAGTCACAGTCAATCTACAACACCTACATAGTTAGTTCATTAGTTAGATAGGTAGTAGTTAGTTGTTACTGTTATTTGTTAATCAAGAATAGTACGTTGTAATTGTATTTATTTCTGATGCGGCCGCCGGGGGATTTTGTGGTTTTTTTGGGGGGTGAAGGGGTGGGGGGGGGGCGCTGCGGTTAACCGCGACACTGCAGGTCTGCCCCCTGGTGGTTCATCACCGCAGTGATCAAAAATCCGACACTGTCACAGCTCTAATCCTCTCCTCTTCAGCTCCTCCCTCCTCCAGCTGCTTCCTGCAGAGTCTCATCAACAACATCTTCAGAAAACACGTCTGATCTGAGACCTTTACTCTGACATCCAGCAGGAACACAAACACTGCTCACCTGGAGACGGATCACCTGGAGACGGATCACCTGGAGACGGATCACCTGGAGGAACCACAGACAGACTGATGGAGGAGATCAGCTTCAGTTCTCTCTCTGGATCATTTTCATGTTTAACTCTACACTGGTATGTTCCAGTGTCATTCATCGTCACGTTCTTCAGAACCACAGACAGATCTCCATCCTTCATCTGACTGTCCTTCAGAAACACTCGGTTCTTGTAGGATTTATGTTGACGTTGTGGAAATGTTTGTCCATCTCTGAACACAAACACCTTCTTTGTCCCAAGACCTTCTCTGATCCCTTCTAAAACAACGACACCATCATTCTTTTCATCTTTACATGTCAGAGTGACGTCATCTCCAGGTTTCTTTGTGATGATCTCCAGACCTGCAGGAGAAGAACACAGAGATGAAGGAGGAAGACTTCAGCTCTTCTTCATCATTCCAGAACTTTCTGGATCCTCAGAAGCCTGAACAGTTATTGGTAAATGACGTATACCCTGGTCCTCAGGAGCTACTGTTCTGCAGAGAACTTCTAGATCAGGTGAGTTCAGTCACAAAACAAGCAGTAGCTCAGGAGGAACAGGGTTGGGGTCCCTGGTCCAGCAGAACTGGAGCGACCCGTCCCCCATAGAAAATGGTTCAATTCCAGCCCCAGAGGAATAAATCTATCCAGTAGGCCTGGGCAAAAAATCAATTGAATGAATTAATTAGAATAATTTGTTGCGAGCAATTTAAAAAAACAACTAAATGGAGTTTTTGTGTGACTGCGCATTTTTGGCTCCCCAGAGCTTCCGTAGCGTTAGTTTCACACGGTGGTATGGCACGAGACAATCAACAACATCATAGCACACAGGAAGCAGCACACGACAGCATGACTACAGGTGAGAGTGGGAAGTTTGTTCACAAGAAAGGAATAAATTCCTCTGTTGTTTGGAACTGGTCTGGCTTTATTGCCACAGACGTGGAGGAAGAGACCCCTCCCCCCCACTGCTACATTTACCTAAAGCCCATCGGAGTCAAAGGCAGCAGCACCACAAACCTATTCCAACATCTGGGGAAACCTTTATCCTATATTACTGTTCTCCTTCACTCCGTAACTCCAAACATGAACGTGCACCCAACACTTGTGCACCCCCTCACTCACTCTCATGCGGCATGTGCTCATTCCTGCAGCGACCTGACACACACACACACACACACACACACACACACATACTCATTCTACAACACCTATATTAGTTCATTAGTTAGTTAGTTGTTACAGTTATTTGTTAATAAAGAATACCGTTGTAAATATTACTTGTACCGGTACAGTCATTTGTAACACGGCCGCCGGGGCATTTTCTGTTCGGTGGCGGCGGGGGTGGGGGGGTTATATCTATGTCTAGTTATGTCTAGTTTATATCTTGTCTTAAAGAATGTTACCACGGGGCTTGTTTAATGCAGGGGTTCGGTAACCATCCCTAGGAAAGGGGAACAGTGGAGAACAATCACAGAAGTGGTCGCTTTTGCATATAGCCAAAGACATGGAAGCCATGTATACTGTGGAGAAGACATGGTGTATTAATTTATTCAAAACCTTTGACCCCAGATATGAGCTGTATTGAGCTGTATATTAATCCTTTAGAAAATGGTACTACTCTCAGGTGAATGTTTGTCTCCTTTTAGTCTAGACTACAAAGTGTGACTGAAAACACAGCTGGGACTTTAAGGATGGAAGTAACCTTTTTATTTTATTTTTTATTCTTCTCCTGGAGGCAGTGAAAACAAATGTAGAATAACAAAATAAGACACAAATTATATAAACAAGACAAGACAAATTATATAAACACAAGTCCAAAAGGGAGTGAGAAGAAGAAAAATCTTATACTTAACTTTGATTCCAAGAGTGTGTTCATTCATTTATTATTCATCCCAGAAATGGGGGTTACATTTGTAATAAAATCGGAGATTTTATTTTTAGGCCATATCGCCCAGCCCTACTATCAAGATACTTTTTTGCAACACGCTGCAGGTTGGAGCCAGATCACATTAGAGTGCACTGATTGGCCCCAGTCAGTCTGAGGCACAGACTGTATTTGAGAACTGAACTGAGTGACCCCGCCCCCTGGGGTTCCAAACAGGAAGTACCTCCAAGAAGTCAAAAAATGTCTATGGAGAAACAAACATCTGTCTGTGTCCAGAAGAAACTGGAGAAATACAAGAGAAATGGAGAAAGCCTGGAAAGTGAAGGTGACAGTGGTACTTGTGGTAATTGGAACACTGGGGGCAGTAACCCCCAAGCTGGAGGAGTGGCTACCATTAAGTTATATCACTAGAGGAGACACGCCCGCTTTAGAAGCCTGGCCAACGGTGGCGGAGCACAACGCCATCTTGGTGAGGTCAACAACGCCCACATGACAATGATTTCTACCCTTAGTGGCATCTAAGTAGCTTTTGTATAATTTGTATATATTCATATTTCTATACACTTATCCATATATATAAATATATCATATATATGTATATCATTTTTATATATATTGATACATCATTTGTTGTTAAATAAGAGAAACAGTCAGCCTTATGAGCTCAAACTTGAATGAAAATGCATTGTTGCAGGACTTCTTATAAATAAATACAAATTATAAAGTATTTTTGAAAATAATTTTTAAACATTTAAAAGTTTCAGACCTTTGACATTTCAATTATTTAGAAAAGCCCAACAATATGTCAATAATAATATTAAAGTATAACAATATATAAACAATAAGTCAATAATACTAATAATATTGAATCAATAATAATAATAATTAAAGTCGCAAGCTGCGTTGTATGGCCCGCAGACGCAACCCGCCAACCTCACCACCCTCACCACCCTCACCGCCCAGTTTTGAAAAAGGCTAGTCAAAACTGCATTTTCTAATTATGCTAACTATGCTAGCTATGCTAATATGAATAAAAGTGCTAGCATAGCGATCAGCATCATCAACTGACTCAGAAAAACACATTGCTCCATTGGTGAGAGCTATATGTCACAAGTGAGTAAAAAACACACTTTTTTCAAAATGGCGGCTTTTCTGTTGATTTTATCTGCATAGCAACCATTTTATGTTTTAGTCGCCTCAGGCAGACAAACAGATTGAGGTCAGTTTCAGACAAATCGGAAAAAGTAAATTTTTTGTTGTCCTTAGCAACAGTAATTTTATGCTAACCACACCCACAATCCTTATATGCCCATATCCAGTGTTTTTCACTGTGTCCTACCATGAATGCATGTCTAGGGACATGTGTGAAAATGGTGAGATTGCAGATTTTGGCCAAAATGGCCGCGTCACCATCCCATAATGATTTCAAAACTTCCTTTGGATATCGCGGACAAGGGTAGATTGGTTTCGTTTGGCGATTCTCAAAAAAAAAGTTCCGAATTTTTTTTCATTTTTGCAGAGTCTGCACATTTTTTTGTGACGGTTTTTTGCTTACCACGCCCACAATCCTTTATCGATCTTGTCGTGCGTGAAGTCGTTTTGTTCAGCGCGGGCCAAGGAATTGCATATTTCCTCTTCACGACATTCCGATGAAAAATGTGCGAGCTAGCTGAGATGGCAACGGTTGCGAGCTCGCCACGCGCACGCCGTTCAAAATCTACAACTTCTAATTCCAACATTTTGTCCAGAGTAGCTGGCCGTTGGTGCCCGAAAAGTTACGAGACGATTGATGAAAATTCCAACGACGAGTTTTCGTTTGAATCCGGTGGTAAAGGTGCTTATTTGAGAAAATTCCAGATGGCGGCCTTTTCCCAAGGTCAAAGGTCAATGACACTTCTGGGGTGTTTGTAGACTGGAGCTGGCAGCAAGTGTGTGCAATTGCGTGAAAATCGCTCAAACAAAAGTGCCGTTTCCCCATATCGTGGGAAAACACGAAAATCGCCAATTCTCAGAGTTCGCCACAAAATGGCCGCCAAGCCGTAGGTCGTGTGGCCGTCCCATAATGATTTCAAAACATCTTTGGGATATCCTCGACACGTGTGTCTTGTTTCGCGGCTGTATTTTGAAGTACTTTTTGTTGGGCCCCATACGCGATTTTCGGCCCATTCATTTTTTTGACGGGATCGCTGGCCGTGATGTCATCGTCTTCGGGGGGGTGACGTTGACTTTGTGGAAAATTCATTTGCAATTTATCCCAGGTGTGTGCACATTTTGGTGACTTTTCCAGCATGCGGCGGGGGTCACATTCTCGCTGAAAGGCGGCGAAGTCGTCGTTCCAACTGCAAAAACAATATGGTCCTTGCAGTCAGTGACTGCTGCTGCGGGCCATAATAAATCAATAGTAATTCAATAATAATATTAAATGATAACAATAAACCAATGATAGGTCAATAATGATAATAATAAGTCAACAATAAGTCCAAAAGTCAACAACAGATTTACACCTTTAAAAAGAAACAAAAAAACAAAGAAAAACAATAGATTTACTGATTCATGTCAGTGATCAATTTGTGTAACACAGGTGGGATGGTGTCAGGTTCCAATCAACAGTCTGTCCTCTTATCAAATGCTTTGAACATATCCAGACTGTTTTACTAGTTGGTTCCACAGTGATCCATCTGGGTTATATCTCTTGATAGCTAAGACCCACTTTTCCTTAAGTCTGAATCCATTGGAAACCTGCAAGAAAAGTTCAGTCACTGAGTCAGAAATGTATACATCTATATTTCTATAATAGCCTAGTCCTAGTATAGTGTATACAGGTTTAACACAATAAAGTTTACATTTATGTCAACAGCAAGTTATACGTACATCATGCCTACATGTTGGTAATAGCCCTGCAGCATCATGCATGTCAACATGTGTATTAATGAAGCCCCTGCAGCATTAAAAGAAAAAATGATATTACCTACTTGTGAAATTATATGACTTCCTCGTTCATGGACTAATTTCTCTGATTTGGCAGTTGAAACCCACACAATAAACTGGCATTATGTAAAAAATGTGTTCACATTCATGCACTGCAGCAGTGACTGGACCTCACCAAGATGGCGGTGCTCTCCTCCCATGAGGAATCACGTGATGTCTCCTCTAGTGATACAACTCATTGGTGGCTACAACCGATACCTGGATAGATCTCAGACATCTCAGTCCAGAAAAGAACAGGAACAGCTAAGATACTGCAGGACCCTCAAGCTCCCAGACCTCTGGTAGAGGACCCCAGCTTGGAGGAGGAACCACCCGCGGAGGGTGAGAGGGGTGTTTTTTATATTTGGAGCTTTTTGCCTTAAAGTTGCTGACATATCACAAAACTATCTTCACCGTCAGAAACCGGGACAGACTGCTAAAACCTGAACCCGAACCCGAAAAAGATAAAGCGGGTCAAAAATAGAAAGATAAGGAGTAACTATTTAAGGCGCGGCTCGGTACCGGAAGTTCCTGCTTCCGGACTCGCGGTTCGTTTCAGACCGTCCGAGTCTTTGCTAACATCACTGGACTTTGTCGTAGAGATCTGAAGGGTTTTACCTGCTAAAGATCCATGAAAACATCGACTGATGCACAGAAACATGCAGAAAACTATAACCGACATCACGGCATCAAACCGTTAGACTAACGCTTACGTCACATCCTGGCTGCTGCAGGAAATTACGCGCTTCACATTATTTTCTGTGCTTTTTTGTTATGGGAAGTGGGGTCATCTAGGCCCACTAGACAGTGGGGTCATCTAGGCCCAATAGACAGTAGGGTCATCTAGGCCCACTAGACAGTGGGGTCATCTAGGCCCACTAGACTGTGGGGTCATCTAGACCCACTAGACAGTGGGGTCATCTAGGCCCACTAGACAGTGGGGTCATCTAGGCCCACTAGACAGTGGGGTCATCTAGACCCACCAGACAGTGGGGTCATCTAGACCCACTAGACAGTGGGGTCATCTAGGCCCACTAGACAGTGGGGTCATCTAGGCCCACTAGACAGTGGGGTCATCTAGACCCACCAGACAGTGGGGTCATCTAGACCCACTAGACAGTGGGGTAATCTAGACCCCACTAGACAGTGGGGTCATCTAGACCCACTAGACAGTGGGGTCATCTAGGCCCACTAGACAGTGGGGTCATCTAGACCCACTAGACAGTGGGGTCATCTAGGCCCACCAGACAGTGGGGTCATCTAGACCCACTAGACAGTGGGGTCATCTAGGCCCACTAGACAGTGGGGTCATCTAGACCCACTAGACAGTGGGGTCATCTAGGCCCACCAGACAGTGGGGTCATCTAGACCCACTAGACAGTGGGGTCATCTAGGCCCACTAGACAGTGGGGTCATCTAGACCCACTAGACAGTGGGGTCATCTAGGGCCACTAGACAGTGGGCTCATCTAGACCCACTAGACAGTGGGGTCATATAGGCCCACTAGACAGTGGGCTCATCTAGACCCACTAGACAGTGGGGTCATCTAGGCCCACTAGACAGTGGGGTCATCTAGGCCCACTAGACAGTGGGGTCATCTAGACCCACTAGACAGTGGGGTCATCTAGACCCACTAGACAGAGCTCTGAACCTTTGTTCTTCAATGATTTGTGATCTTCACTGGTGTCCATGGATTACATGAAATCCTCTCCACCTTTATCCACCTTTGTCAGGGTAGGGAGAACACCTCAATGGAAGGGGGGGTCATAGGATAGAACAAGGGTTAATCTGCAGTTCCTTGCTTCTGTTCAGGGTTCTACTGGGGGGACTTAGTGGTGCAGGGAGGACTGTGGTGAGGGAGGGGTCCCATCTGTATGAGATTGTCCTGTATTTTCTGTTTTTAATAATTGTCATATTTAATGATTATGTTATCAGCTTTTATGTTTAGCGCTTTGTGTTTTTAACCTAAATAAAAGGCGCTAGAGAAATGAATAAAGTTTGAGTTTAAAAGTCAGCAAAAGACAGAGACAAACATGAAGAATCTGCTTAATGCCCCAAAGAGTTCCTGCAGAAAGAAAACCTAAATCATTTCGTCTTTTCCCTTAGTCCACAGCAGATATACGGTAGACTTTAGGCTCCTTGTTCAAATATAAACAGCATTTTTGACGCCGGTATGTGAAAAAGAAAAATTTGTGGATCCACGTTTTAGACAGAGCTCGAAAAGTGTTTTTGTCTTGGGACAAGACGTACAGAGCTCAGATCTCAGCTTTTTAAAGAACAGCTTTCTTTGACGGCCAAAAGTTGTTTATGATGTTTCTCCTGGTGATTTACGACATCTTTTGCTTACCATATGTCATTGAAACTTCACCTGACAGGTGATGGCGTTTGGTGTGAACACAGCTTTTAAATTTTTTTTCTGTTCATCCAAACACGTCTTCACAAAGTTTAAAGAGGTTAAAGTCCCTGTGAGGCTATGTGGGCTAAACAGCAGCCTAATAAAACCTCACAAGTAGAACTCGTTCTCCTTCCTAACGGGGTCTTTCTGCTGCCTGGAAATCAACCACCAAACAGGAGATTATTTTTGTTGATCCAGTATCTGTCAAGAACAGCAGGAAGTCGTCACTCTTACCTGCTGCAGGTGAACAACGTCCTTTCAGTTATGTTCATCATTTAAATCCACCTCAAAAATCCACGACTCCAACCTGCAGACACACCTGGTCTAAGACGGAGGGAAGGAAGGTAACAAGGCTTTTATTCTGAAAGGGCGGGGCTGCATTTCTGTCAGCTCCTCCTGAAACAGAAACACATTGGAACAAGTTTGATCTTGTTTTTGGGGGTTAAACAAAAGCTAAAGATAAGATAATCCTTTATTACATGTTTATTATATTTCAATGTTTGTCTTTTCAGCTCTTGTTGTTATAAATGTATTTCTGTATCTTCAGAGTTCATCTTTTTCTCTCTGGCTGCAGCAGAAGATTCTCCTTCAGACTCTGAATTTCCAGTCTGTCAAACATCAGCCAGCAGAGGCTTTCAGCAGCAGTTGGTCTCAGCTTTCAGCAGCAGTTTGTTTCAGCTTTCTGCAGCTACAGACCACTTAACAAAGTTCTTCCTCAGAACTCCCTGCTCTCTCCTTTGTTCATCTCTAATGAACATTGATGTTCCTGCAGATCTGCAGCTGCTCCTTCTGCATTCATATGTAGCAGTTAAAGCTGCAGAAGCCGGAAACAATAAAAAAAATGACAAAGAGAAATAAAACAGAACTGATGTCAGAATCTCATCTAAAACTCTGTTGTACTAATCCCTAATAACCTATATAAAAAGATCAGCACAAATAACCACAAACAATGACAATGTAAAGGATAAATTAATTAAAATATAGTTTAAAAATAGTACTTTTCTTTCAAAAATAACAGCATTTCGATGTGACCCCAAACTTTTGAACATTAGTGAATGTAAGCAGTAACGTAAAAAGTGAACATTAATGAGCTGGAAGCAGGTCCATTCCTAATGAAACATCTCCCTCTGCTGGTCAGATCCATCACTGCATCCAGAGAACTCTCCTGTTCAGGAGAGTCTGCAGTCAGAACCCTCATCTGTCTCATTCTAATCATTCTAGTTCTGCTCTGACTCGGTTCTGCTTCCTCCTTTCTGTTTGGCTTTTGTGGTTCATATGTTATAGAATAGAGGTTCTGTAGAACATCAGGAGGTTGGATGGTCATCACCTTCATGGTGAAGTTAGAGCAGCTCTGAAGGTCACATGACTTCAGCTCCAAGTCAGAGGAGAACCATCAAGTCTCACAGAAAACATCTTCATCCACTCCACATCCCACTGTTAGGATCTGATCATCAAGCTGCAGCTGCTTCTTCTATGTGGGTTTCCATGGTAACAGCAGGTGTGTATCACTGTCATAAAGTCAGCTGTTGGAGGGGAAGATGGTTTCCAGCTGGATGAAGGTCTGGAAGTCTGTGATGGAGGAACGTTGGTGTTTGTTTGCTTCAGACGATGTTTTCATTTCTAAACCGCTTCAAATGTTGACATCAGACGCTGCTGCTGGTTAAAAAAAGAGTGACGTGACAAAGGGGGCGGGGCTTGTGTGTGGTGTGAGTGAGGAAGCAGATAGCAGAGATCAGACCAGAGAGGAAGATGAAGGAAACATGTCTGCTCTGTAAGTACAGAAGCTGTTTGTCCGCTTTGACTGTCTGCTCTGTTGGTGTTGATGATGAGGAGGAGGAGGAGGTGACATGAAAAGGAGGTCAGGCTGAGGAGAGGAGAGGAGCAGCTGGAGGAGGACAGAAGGAGTTCAGCTGTTCTGATTCCAGGAGCTGAACTTTCTGCTGCTAGTTAGAAGCTGCTGCTTCCAGAACAGAGCTGGACCTTCTGGACCAGGAAGAGTCTGCAGATCCAGCTGAGGAAGAGCAGCAAAGACCAGACTGTCTGTGTGGATGCTACACATGCGCACACATATAGATACACACATAAACACACACTTAGACACACATGTGCACACATATGCACACACACAGCAGCTTATGCACACACTCAAAGGCACATAAATGGTCAGGTCCATTCTGTCAGGTTGGGGGGGCAGGTGGTTCCAAGTAAAAGGGGTCTAATACTCATAAACAAAAGCGCTGCTGAACCGGGAAACCAAACAAAATTAACTGTCGGGGTAACCAAGAAGACAGAGCAGAGGACAATATGGACCAGCAACAGAGGAAGGCAGAAACAAGACACATGCAAACAGGACTGACGAGACACAGGTGGAAACAATCAGGGGGGTTTGGAACGACTCAAACTCATAAGTAAGACATGCAGGAAGAAACCTTTAAAATAAAACGGGAAGCAAAAACTAAGGCATAAACAACCCTAATCTCGACAGTACCCCCCCATCAAGGACCCTGTCCCTGTTCCAAAAAGTCAGCCAAGGAAGGGAGGAGGGGGGGAAGGGGACAATCCAGATGGGCAACAAAGTCCATGGAGGCTGGGCACACCGGCGAAAGTGTCATAAGGGCCGGTACAAGGGTCTGGAGGCTGTGCTGTCTGAGCGGCGCCAGAGGACATCCAGGAAGCAGCGCTGTCCGTTGAAGCAGGTTTCAGACACCAGGCAGACTTTGAACTGGTGGGTCAGGCGTTGGCGGGGAGTCCAGTGGGTCAGGCATAGAGTCTGGGGCACGCGTGGCAAAGTCAGGGTGTGCCAGCTGGCAAATCGGGTCAATTGTCAGGCATCGGCAGGTCAGGCCAGGGTGCGTATGGGACTGTCCAGTCCAGCTCTGCCTGGTTGTGGCGTACATATTCAACCTGAGCCTCAACACGAGGAGGGTCCCTGTGCTGTGAAAAACCTCCTGCATGGTCCCAGTACCAAAAGTACCAGTACCAAAGACCGCAGAGGCAAGGGAGCCCAACAATTTTAGACCTGTGGCTTTAACGTCTCACCTAATGAAGACTAGAGCAGGGGTCTCAAACTCAATTTACCTGGGGGCCACAGAAGGCGAGGTCTAGCTGAGGGAGGGCCGCAACTTCAACACACACACACACATTGTGTCTGAAAGCCAATAAATTTGTATGGAACATGTACGACATTAATAAAATAGGTAAATAAAAAAATCAATAAGTTAATGCAAGTTAATGTTAAATCAGTAACACATTTCTGTTCATTTAATCTTCTATATCTGCTGTTTTGTAATTTAAACGTCCTTAACACAGTTCAGTTAAACTGTTGAATTATAACTATTAAACACTAAAGAAGACTCCAGTTCTACAGTTCTGTAACCTCCATCAGTGGTTCTTCTGAACACGGTTCTCTTGTCTTCTCACTGATGGACACTTGGCAGCACTTCCTCCCAAACAGCTGAGACCCTCAGTGTGGATGAAGATGATTGACAGGAAATCTGGACTGAACTTGGACTGATTGACATTAAGGTGGAGAAGTCAGAGAGGATGAGCTCCCAATTCTGAGTCTGTGTTGAATTTTTTTTTTTTTAAGTTTACTTTTTAAAATACAAATCAGTAAAGGAGAAACAAAATTCAGAAACCATTTTTTTATTTTCTTTCTTATGACTTTTTGCACATTTAAACTCTGGTCACTAGTTATTGTAGAGCAGCCAGTCAGCCTCTCCTATATTTTTATACTGAATTCAAACTGAGGTTCGTAAAAGAACTGGAGCTGTTCATTGGAGATCAGAACAATTGATACTGATACCTGAGATCAGAGAAAAGCTAAAAATGGATGGAAATTCATGTTGGTGACACCAAATATGTGCAGCCAAGATGCACAAAAAGCGTGTTTGAGATCAACCAGGTGGACGCAACGCTGCGCTGATCACCTGGTGAGTGACGGATGTCTTTGCTCCAACATCACCTGTCAATCATCACAAAAATATCATCAGAAAGGGGCGGGAGCAAGGTACCAACCTGAGCTGGAAACTTAGTACTCACTGACTGCAAGCCACCAAGTGACTACAAAACAATGTATTATGGGAAATGTGTCCTGACAGTTTTGTAGTCGAATGATCAATTAAAATAATTAATAATACCTATTGATTAAAAAAGGCTACCAGTACATACATTACACAACATTCAAATAAAAATAATGATTAAAGATATAATAACACAGTTCATACCAGGGGGAGAGGCATACTACAACTAAATTCAATGTTTAGGACAACTCCAACTTCCTGTTCTCCTTCAGTCTCGCTGCAGATTTGCCTTCATCTCGGGGTTGATACGCCGCCGCGCGCCTAACCGTAACCATAACCTTAGTCCTCCTCTGGGTCTGTGTGACCCAGAAACAAGTTCAACACGGACTGCATTAATGTAGAAAATTACGAGCAAATGAATACGTTCTAAAAGGAAAGTAAGGAACTCCTTAATGTGGTCCGGAGGGAAATGATCTGGAATAGAAGGTGATAAAGGACTTTGTGGACTGGTGTGAACTCAATCACTTTCACATCAATGTCACCAAAACAAAGGAGATGGTGGTGGACTTCCACAAAAAGGCTTCTCAGTCTCCCCCAGTGGTCATTCAGGGACTGGACATGGAGAACTTGAGTGTTCACATCAACAATAAACTGGACTGGTCAGACAACACAAGGGTCCTGCACAACAGGATCTTATCTTATCTTGTCTCCTGTCCACATTAGAACATCAACACTCACCTGAGCACAGGTGTAGCTCTGTGCACTGAAAGAACACGTGAAAGAATGAAATGCTGTACATGTGTGTGTTTGTGTGCATGTATTTGTGTGAACTGCAGTTGTATTGTGTCTATGTTGACATGTATGTATGTGAAGATTTTTTTAGCCAACAGGTATGTTTATAATATTTAAGTGAGTGTTGACAGGCCCTGCCCCTTTTGAATAACATTTTCAGCTGACAGTAATGATGTTAATCCTCCAGAAACTCATGGTCTCTTTTTGTTTGTAATCATGTCCTTCCTGTGGGTTTCTTTAGTCATTCTACTCTTTTACCCCTTTTTTCCTTTCTTGCCCCCATGTCTTAACCCATCTCTCTCAAGCTCAAGTTCAAGGTTTTCCAAAGAGCCATACAATAATGTAGCGTCTCTTTCCCACACTGAGGTACGGAGACTTAACCTATTTTAAGGTTCTTTATTCTGGTTACTGCAGACTGTAACAAACACCGTACAACTAATCCAGAAACTCCTGAATCTCTCCCTCTGAGAGTGCTTATCCCAACTCCCCCCCCCCCACACCCCCCTTTCTTCCTCACATCCTGTCCCTGCAACTGAAGCTCTTCCTCAGAGACGGGGGGGAGCAGCTGCAGGGATGGCAGATCACAGGTTCCAGGCTGTTACAAACTGTGAAATAGTAGATAACAGTAAATTGATTGTGGTGCAGATTTTTTTTCTCCAAGCACCGCCCCCCCTGGCATCGCATCGCACCCGAGAAGGACTGGTCTAATGAAAAAAAAATTCTATAATCAAAGATTTGTCTGCGAGTCACATGTGACCATCAAAAGAGCCATATATGGCTCACCAGCCATAGGTGAAATAAAACAAAAGAAACATCTTTTTAGATTTCGAAATAAATAAAACAGAAGTAATGCAAGTTATTTATTCTTACTGTGCGGCCCGGTACCAAATGACCCACGGACCGGTACCGGTCCGTGGCCCGGGGGTTGGGTACCACTGGTTTATTGCACTTAGTGTCCTAGCTGGACAGCATGTCTTATGATTCAGTCCAGTCTTCCCTCTGATGTCCTTTGCCAGCATTCTGATTGCTGTTGGGAAAAAGCTGTTGTGGAAGCGTGTGGTGTGTGCGTGGATGCTTTCAGGCCTGCAACGTCTGAGGTTGTAGCCTGAGTCCATACATCAATGTGTGGGTGGGGTGGTGTCTGTCTCTGATGATCTTAGAGACTCTCCTCCTGCAGCTCTGTTCATAGATGGTGTCCATGGATGGTAGGTTGACACCTTTAATTTATATTTGGATGAATTGTCTCTTAAACTTAATTCCTGTCGCACTGGCTGTACGGCTGGAGATCTAATTATCAACCATTTGATGTATGCTGACGATATAGTTTTGTTGAGTCCAAGTACTGCTGGTCTTCGACAATTGCTTAACATCTGTTCAGCCTATGGGCTTGATAATGACATCATTTTTAATGCACAAAAAAGTCTGATTATGATCTCTCGGACAAAAGAAGACAAAAACCAAAAATTCCCTGATTTTTACCTGTCAAATGCTGTGCTTGTGTGTACTAATAAGATCAAGTATCTTGGGCATATCATTTCGGAGGACTTGTCAGATGATGCAGACATCTACAGGCAGTGTCGTGTGGTATATGGCCAAGCCAACACTCTTTCTCGAAAGTTTGGTATGTGTACGGAAGGAGTCAAGGTGACATTATTTAAATCTTTTTGCACTCCTCTGTACACAGCTCATCTTTGGGTGAACTATAAAAGTGCCAGTATGAGGAAGCTGCAGGTGGCGTACTATGATGCTCTAAGAGTGTTTTTAAATAAGCCAAGGAGGACGAGTGCTAGTGAGCTTTTCGTTTCTCTCAGAATTAACACTCTCTGGGCTTGCATGCGCTCGCTTATGTTCAAATTCATCTGCAGATTAAACGCTTCAGAGAATACTCTCATCTTGGCCATAAGCAACATTAGATTTAGTGCAATACGTTTCCGGTCAAATCTATGGAAACACTGGAGGGACTGACTTTTTACTTGTCTTTGTAATTAAGATTTTATAGTGTGGTATATGTAATCTTTTTATCTTGGTATTTATTCTTATTCTTGTTAATTAATTTATTTTTTTAAGTATTTTTTTTATTAACTTTTGTATTAATTGTAACTTTACACTGTACCACAGCTCGTGTATTCTTGACACTGTGTATTTCTTTTTAAATATGGTGGGTCTGTGTACTCCTTTTTACTGATTGGACCATGAGTCTGGAATAAATTCTATCTATCTGTCTATCTGTCTATAATGTTTCCAGCTGTATTAATGACCCTCTGCAGCCTCTTTCTCTCTTTTATGGTGGTGTTTCCAAACCAGGCTGTTGGTCCGCTGGTGAGGATGCTTTCCACAAGCCCCCTGTAGGCTTGGGTGAGGGTCCGGCGCTTGAGACCAGCCTTCTTTAGCAACCTGAAGTACAGCCTCTGCTGGGCTTTCTTCACTGTGGCAACAGTGTTTCTTTTTCCCAGCTGAGGCTGTTAGTGATCTGCAGACCAAGGAACCGGTGGCAGTCGGTCCGCTCCACCACAGTCCCGTTGATGATGAGCGGTTGATGTTGCGGTGCTTTCCTTCTGTAGTCCACGATTATTTCTTGTGTTTTCTCTACGCTGAGAACAAGGTGGTCGTTCTCTCCATAGATGGTGATCCTGTGCACCAGGTCTCTGTATGCAGACTCGTCCCCTCCTTTGATGAGGCCGAGGACGGTTGTGTCGTCTGC
Organism: Oryzias curvinotus; assembly: GCA_023969325.1. NCBI lineage: Eukaryota > Metazoa > Chordata > Actinopteri > Beloniformes > Adrianichthyidae > Oryzias > Oryzias curvinotus. Next base: position 47,703 of record JALJSC010000074.1, read on the forward strand.
ATACTTGATGATGATGGTGTTGTTGGAGTCGGGGGAGGTGCAGTCATAGGTGTAGAGTGAGAAGAGCTTTGGACTGAGGCAGCACCCCTGTGGTGTACCGGTGCTGACTGTCAGCTCAGTAGAAACTTTCTTACCCATCCTCACCACCTGTGGTCGGTCAGTGAGGAAGTCAAGGATCCAGTTTCTGGTGGGTGTTGGTATTCCCAGTTCTGAGAGTTTATCAGTCAGCTTCAGGGGTCTGATGGTGTTGAAGGCAGAGCTGTAGTCCAGGAACAGAATCCGGGCGTACGTCTTCTTGGTGTCCAGATGTTGCAGGGTGGAGTGAAGTGCCAGTGCCACCGCATCTTCTGCTGATCTGTTGGGGCGGTAGGGAACTGGTGGGGGTCTACTGATTCGTCGACCAGGGAGCTGATGTGGGACAGAACCAGCTTTTCCAGACATTTCATTGCTGCAGGAGTGAGAGCCACGGGTCTCAGGTCGTTCGTTGCTGCGACGTGTGTTTTCTTCAGGACCGGCACGATCACAGAGGACTTGAAGATTCAGGTCACCGTTTCCTGCGATAGCGAGAGGTTGAAGATGTCTGTGTACACCTCTGCTAGCTGGTCCGCGCAGGCTTTCAGAACCCTTGGTGAAACATGGTCCGGTCCCGTTGCCTTGTGTGGGTTCATCTGCTTCAGGACCCTGAGGACACACAGGTCCTCTCTGTTTAAGTCCGATCCAAAAAGAAATGCTCACAAATATAATAGAAATTAAAGCCACAAGCAGTGTTGTATGGCCCGCGGGCACTACTCGCCCTCGATGCTCACCTCTAAGCGCCACACACCCTCCTCACTCACCTTTGACCCAAACCCATGTTCTGAGCAGCCACTATACATATCTAACTCCCCCTTCTCTTTTTTGTAAGGCTAACTGAGCAGCACGATGCTAAAATTAGTACCATTCTGATCAGCATTATCAAATGACTCAGAAAAATACATTGATTAAGGGTATCATTTTGGTAAGATCTACATGTGAAAAGTTGATAGAAAATCCCCCTTTTTTTAAATGGCGGCTTTTTTGTTGATTTTACTCCATAGCAACCGTATTATGTTTTGGTCACCGGGATAACAAACAGATCAACGTCAGTTTGAGATTTATCGGAAATAAAAAACTTTGGTATGTCCTTAGAAACTGAGGTTTTTTTTGCTAACCACGCCCACATTCCTTATATGTCCATATTTTTCAATATGTTTAGCTCCAGCCATGGATGCATGCATTCAAATTTCAAAGTGTTCCATTGAAAAACTTGACATGGATACGGTCACAGTACACCACTTTTAAGAGCTTGTCACGCGCACGCCGTTCAAAATCTAAAACTTCTTATGGCAAGATTTTTTCCACAGCAGCTTTTCATTCCTCCCCGAGAAGTTACGACACGATCGAGAAAAATCCCTGGGACGAATTTCTGTTTGTATCTGTGACTAAAGGTGCTTTCTTTTTTTTAATTCAAGGTGGCAGCCTTTTCCCAAGGTCAAAGGTCAACGACACTTCTGGGGTGTTTGTAGACTGGAGCTAGCAGCAAGTGTGTGCAATTGCGTGAAAATCGCTCAAACAAAAGTGTCTTTTCCCCATAACGTGGAAAAACACAAAAATCGTCAATGCTCAGAGTTCGCCACAAAATGGCCGCCAAGCCGTAGGTCGTGTGGCCGCCCCATAATGATTTAAAACTCAAACTTTGGTTTCGTAACTGTATTTTGAAATATTTCCTTTTGATCTCCATAGGCCTTTTTTGGCCCATTCCTTTATTTTACGTTATCGCTCACTGTGATGTCATCGTCATGGAGGGGGTGTCGTTCACTTTGTGGAAATTTCATTTTTGCCAGGTCCTAGGTGTGTGCAAATTTCCGTGACTTTTCGCGCACGTGTGTGTGTGTGTGGGGGGTGTCACATTTTTGCTCAAAGAAGCAGAAATCTTCCAACTGCGTAAACAATCTGGTCCTTGCAGTCAGTGCAGGGCCATAACAAAGTTTAGTTTTGTGGAACAAGCACCAGATTTGGCATGAGGATACCGAAGGATGACCTCTTTCAGAAAAGCATGTTAGCCAGGAGAAAAATCCAAAATGGCGGCCATTTGTAAAGATGGCGGTTAATCACTCAGTTGTTACAAAAATATTGTCTATTTGCCCCAGTGTCAACCATATAGGTTGTTCATGCACATACAGAGTCTTTAAACCTGAGGAGTGCCTACAGAATACTAATAAATGTAATTTATAAATATATGATAACATTTTCTTGTGGCTAACATGCTTTTCTGAAAAGAAAAAGAATTCAGGACTAATTTGATGTTTGAACCACAAAATACAGCCTTATTTTAATAACCAGATCCAGTATAAAGAGGAAGCTGAACTAAAAGAAAAAACTCTGGATTCACTGTTCAGTCTGTTTTCTACATGTCAGTCATGAGATCTGGGTTATGGTTGAAAGGAAAAGATTCTGGATACAAGTGGTTGAAAGGACTTCACCAACTGGGAGGCTGGGAGCTTCCTCTAAAGATAGGTTAGTAAACTGTCACCCTGGAGGAGCTCAGAGTAGAGCCGCTGTTCCTCCACATCCAGAGAATCCAGCTGAGGAGGTCATGTCCTTTGATCCAAACTCCTCCTTTCAGACATTTTCAAGCATGTCTAACTAGGAGAAGGTCCTGGGAAGAATCCAGGACAACTTGGAGAGACTCTGTCTCTCAGCTGGTCTGGGAGCATGTTGGGGTTCTCCTGCAGAATTAGAGAGTTTTTCTGTGGAGGGGGAGGTTAGAGCATCTCTGCTATTCCACAATGTGAACTACTCAGAGGGAAAGTAGTTATTCAGTCATGCACACTCTCTGTTGGTCAATGGAAGGATGTTGGTCAATCCCCCATGTGTCTGTTTTTAATCCAACCATGTTTTTTCTTTGCAGGTCTGATGTTTCTGTTCGTCTGCAAATCAAATCAAGGTGAGTCACATTTCTATGATCAATCATCTCAGAAATCTGAGGAGAAAAAGAAATCAACATTATTGAGGAAGAAGACTCTTGAAGGAAATAAAATACAAGAGATATTTAGCCTTTTGACCTATATTTAATTAAAATATATGGAAGTGTTATAAGAAAATGGAACCACATATCTTATATAAACTAACTTTGTCTAAAACTCCTACAGGTGGTCTGACTGTGAGTCCCAGCAGATCTCAGTTCTTTGGAGGAGAATCAGTGACTCTGAAGTGTGAGGACCACAGCTCTGCAGGATGGACTCTGAGGAGAAACACCAGCAAAGAAACCAGGACTCAGTGTGGATCTGTGTGGGGATCAGCAGATGGTTCATCCTGCAGGATCAGCTACTTGTATCCATCAGACAGTGGTGTGTACTGGTGTGAGTCCAGAGGGGGAGGAGCCTCCAGCATCAGCGTGAACATCAGTGTCTCTGGTAAGATCAGACTGTGGAGTTAGTGTTGCTGCAGCTGTGTGCAGATGGATGAAATGCTTTGTCTCTGTGTTGAGGTGGATCAGTGATCCTGCAGAGTCCTGTCCTCCCTGTGATGGAGGGTCATGACCTCACTCTGAGCTGTCAATCACAGACCCCTCCCTCCTCCCCCTCAGCTGCTTTCTATAAAGATGGCTCCCTCATCAGGACTGAGCCTACAGGTCACATGACCCTCCAGCATGTTTCCAGGTCTGATGAAGGTCTCTACAAGTGTCTCATCAGCGCTCATGGAGAGTCTCCATCCAGCTGGATCTCTGTCTCAGGTGAGGAGCTCCTTCAGGGACCCGATCAGGTTCTGCAGCCTCTCTGCTCTTCATCATCATCTTCATCGTCATCATCATTATTCTCAGTTTCAGAGAAACCCAAAACCACCTCTGCTCCTCCTCCTCTCCTCCATGTGTGGTTACCTCCTGTGGGTGTTGGTGTTCTGGTTCTCCTGGTTCTCCTGGTTCTCCTGGTTAGACGCCGTGTTCTCAGGAAGTCTGAAGGTGAAACACAAACGTCTGAATTTTAATTTTTATCAAAAATTTACAGATTGTTTTTCAATAATCAGTGTTTTTTAGATTTCAATGGAAAAGATTGAAAGTTTTTCATTTATGTTTATTTTTAATCTTTAGAGGTAAAAACTGGATCAAAAAGATAAAATGATTTCATGTTTTGTTTTTCATCAGCTGATGGATCTAATGAGATCACGTACAGTGAAGTCAACATCATACGCCGCCCCCAGCAGCCAATCAGACGCAGCACAGGTAGACTTTTCTGTGTCATCTTCAAGAATTTTAAAGAGAAATCTGTACAAATATTATTTCTGTTCATCAAGACGCTTCATTTTGACCTTCAGATGGCCTCATTTATTTGATCATCAGCTGCTGATAATGTACCATATGAGGTCATGTCATTGGCAGAAGAACCAGAATCCCTTTCAGTCTCGTTTAGTGGTTTCCTCTCTATATAGATTTGTTTAAATGAGGTTTTTTGCTCCTCTTCTGGTGTTAATTGGTTATTGTCTCCTGTTAAACCTGAATTTCTTTCATTCAGCAACTTTCCTGGATTTCTGCAAAAATCTTGTAACTTTCAAGACAAACGTTCATGTTTCTTACACGCTGCTGTCTTTTAGCACTGCTCTGGACAGGCAGCCCAAACCACCTCTAGGCAGCCTTTACTGGAAACAGACCTCAGTTTATATGAGCTACAGCCTGGAACAGCACTCTAGTGCAGATGTAGACATTTGAAAATGACTTCACAAAGTCCTAACAGTTACGTTTCTCTTTCCCCATCAGTGATCATTAAGGACATCTGTAGTTCACACAGTCAGAAAGGATCTTGAATGATTTGAGATCCTGAATTTGGATCTTGATTCCTTAAAATCTGCTTCTTCCAAAGACTTTGTCATCCTTGCAGCTGTTTGATATTTTATTGGAATGGATGCAGCGGGTTTCCATCTATAGAAACATCTATGGGGGAGCCTGGTCGGGCCATGGTAACAAAACTCCTTGTGGACCCCCACCACTCTTGGGCGTCTTCTTCCTGGGCGGGGGAGGCTGGCCCCTGCCTTGCTCTCTCCTGGACAAACCATGAACGGGGTAGGTGGCTGCCTGGAGCTTGGGGCTGATCTCCCTTGGGGGGGCCCTGGCCCATGCCTGGGGTCGGGATGAAGGGATGCCCAGGTTGATGGTGTTTTTCCTGTCTGGTGCTGGGGGGGGCTCTCCTAGGGCCTCAAAGACACAGTGCCTGCCTTGAATTCAGCCGCTCTGCGGTCCGAAGGCAAAAAAGATTTTTGTGATCTGTCCAGACCACAAATGGCAGATTTGACCCCTCCAACCAGTGTCTCCATTCCTCTAAAGCTAAGTTTAATAGCCAGCAGCTCTTTGTCACCCATGTCATAATTATGCTCCGCCGGGGTAAGCCGGCGAGAAAAGAAGGCGCAAGGGCTCAACTTGCTAACACAGCCCCTACCCCAGAGTCAGAAGCATCTACTTCCACAATGAACTGGCTGGAAGGGTCAGGTTGAGCCAAGACAGGCGCGGAAGTGAAGAGCTGTTTTAAGCAGTCAAAAGCTGAGTTAGCTGCCTAAGTCCAGTGGAAGGGAGAGGAGTTGGAGGTCAGACCCGTAAGGGGTGCAGCTACAGAACTGAAGGATGAAGCGACGAAGGAAGTTAGCAAAACCTAAAAAACGCTGGAGCTGCTTACGGTTGGTAGGGATGGGCCGATTAGCTACTGCGCTAACCTTAGCCGGATCTGGCCTCACCTCGCCATCTGAAATGACAAAGCCCAGAAAAGAAACAGAGGCAGAATGAAACTGGCACTTTTCTGCCTTGACATACAGCTTGTTTTTTAGCAACCGCTGGAGAATCAGACGAACATGCCGCCTATATTCATCAAGGTCTCTGGAAAAAATCAACATATCATCCAATTAGACAAAAACAAAGCGATGAAGGAAGTCCCGTAAAACATCATTGATCAAACCCTGGAACACCGTGGGGGTGTTAGAGCGGCCAAAGGGCATGACCAGGTACTCGAAATGTCCGAGTGGTGTGCTAAAGGCGGTCTTCCACTCGTCCCCAGCCCGCATGCGAACCAGGTGATAGGCATTATGCAAGTCCAGCTTAGTGAACATGCGGGCCTCCTGTAGAACCTGAAAAGCCGAATCCATGAGGGGAAGTGGGTACCTGTTCTTGACAGTGATCTTTCTTGTTAAGCCCGCGGTAGTCTATACACGGTCGAAGAGAACCATCCCTCTTACCCACAAAAAAGAACCTGGCACTCACAGGAGACGAGGAGGGTCTGATAAAGCCTGAGCTCGCTCAGAGACTCTGAGATGTACAGTTCCATAGCCTCCCTCTCTGGTTGGGACAGGCTGAATAATTGGTTCTTTGGAAGGGTAGCACCTGGTTGCAGCTCGATGGCGCAATCGTAAGGCCTGTGTGGTGGCAAGGAGAGGGCTTTGGACTTTGAGAATACCTCAGCCAGGTTGTGGTACTCTAGTGGGACATTGGAGAGGTCAGGTGAGGACGGCTGCCCCTCCGGGGCAACAGGGTCAGCCTCAGGAGACCGAGCTGAGCGCAAGCAGGAGGCTTGACAGTAATCACTCCAACTGGTAACCCAGCTGGAACACCAATCAATAGTGGGGTTATGAATCCGCAACCAAGGAAAACCCAAAACCACTGGATTATGGGGGGAAGAAAACAATAAGAACCGAGTACGCTCATGATGATTACCAGACACGATTACGTGAACTGGATTAGTTACTTCAGTAGCGGTGGCAACAGTGAGTCCATTTAAAGAAACAACTCGAAGAGGACGTGGTAATGATTCATTCTTAAGACCTGCCTGCTTAGCCAGCTCGATATCAATGAGGTTCTGTTCTGCTCCAGAATCAACCAAAGATTTCTCCCCTCCCTCGAACAAAACCTGGACCTCTAAGAGGCAGGAAACAGATTTAGGAATGGTGGGCGTTTGACCACCGCTCGTCAGGGTGCCCACCCTTACTGACGAGCGGTGGCATTTGGGCAGTCCTTACAGTAATGACCCCGCCGACCGCAGTAAAGGCACTCACCCGCCGTCATCCCTTGCCTCCGCTCCGCGGGGGACAGGCGACCCTGACCCAGCTGCATAGGCTCCTCCGCCGCCGACTGTAGTACCGGGCGTTCTGCAAGTACAGGTGGAGGGACAAGTGGGTGGAGGCTCCTGTGGTCAGTGGAGTCCTCTGTGGAATGGGGAACACCCCCCCCAGGCGACTCTGCTTGCGATCCTGCAGACGGTTGTCTATTTGCATGGTCAGAGCGATGAGAGCCTCCAGGGAGGAGGGCAAATCCAGGGGAGCTGGGTGATCCTTTAGCTCCTCCGCAAGACCCTCCAGGTAAGCGTCGTTGAGCGGAGCCGGATTCCAGCTGCTCTCTGCAGCGAGGGTCCGGACTTCAATGGCATAGTCTGCCACCCGCGGGGTTCGTTGTCTCAACCGCATGAGAGAGCTCGGGCCATCTCCCTCCCGGGTCTTGTGTGCTGGAAAACCTGGGTAAACGCCTCGAGGAAAGCTGGAAGGGAAGCACAGAGGGGGGACCCTCTCTGCCATTCAGCGGTGGCCCACGCAGCTGCTCTGCCAGTGAGGTGGGAGATCACAAAGGCCACTCTGGATCGATCAGATGGGTAATTGGCAGTCTGCAGTTCAAAATGGAGTTCACACTGAGTTATGAAGTCTCCAGAGTCTCCAGAAAACCTCTCAGGTCGGGCTAATAGAACGGTAGGGGCTGGTGACGTCAGGTCCAGAGTGGGGTGCGGCGGGTTGCCTGGCGGAGGACGCTGAACCCGCTCTGCCAGCTGCTCGATCCGTTCCTCAAATGCCGCCAACTGGTGCTCGTGGTGCGTGGACATCTCCATCAAACCTCGGTGGAGAGCGTGCATCTGCTCCTCCTGTTGATGGATTAACCGCTCTTGACTGGTAAGAACCGAGCGTGCTTTGTCTGCATCTGCTGTGTCCATATTGACAAGATTGTAATCTTAGGATCCTGTTGCGGACACAAATGCAGGATGCAGGAATGCAGAAGCAAAGTTCTTTAATTCTGCACTGAATTGAATGATACTCAAGGCTTGAGGTTACAGTAGACTCGAGAGGCAAAACAAAACAATCTTGTAAAGAGTGGAGAAAACACAGAGATTAAATACACAGTAGGACTGATGACATAAGTGAACACAGGTGTAGCCAATAAGATGCCAGGTGGAAGGAAAAGTAACTGCAGTGAAGAAAACAATGAACTGGAAACAGGATAAACTGAACACAATTACACACCCCACCCCAAATACCTCACAGGAGGATTTTTGGTTTATTGGGTGGTCTGGGAGCGGAAGGTGGAGAGAGACGATCTGTCAAGGCTCTGGAGAAAGATTCTTCTGGGAGGAGAGACTCAGATGGAGAAGCTTTCACAAGTGGATCAAAACCCCACTTAACCCTTGTTCTATCCTAGGCACTCTAACATTGGGAGTGGGGTCATCTAGACCCACTAGACAGTGGGGTCATCTAGACCCACCAGACAGAGCTCTGAACCTTTTTTCTTCAATGATTTGTGATCTTCACTGGTGTCCATGGATTACATGAAATCTTTCCACCTTTATCCACCTTTGTCATGGTAGGAGAACACGTCAATGGAAGGGGGGGGGGGGTCATAGGATAGAACAAGGGTTAAGCAGAGTGATTGAGACCATTGAGCTTGTGCAGAAGATGAATGCCAAACTTGGAGCGTGTTTCTGCCTGAATTAAAGGCGGACTGAATCTGCCTCAAATTCCGCAAGACCAGTCAAGAACTCAGCCAGCAGAATAAACAACTTCTGGTCCCTGGAAGAAGTTTATCTAATCAGACTCCCGTCATGAACTGAGGAGGCTGCTCTTGGCTCTACTAAACATGTTCACTTCTACAGAGTAAATAGCAGCTGTGTGAAAAGCTGACAGTACTCCTCACCCCTTCTTCACCTTGGCATTCCCACTACCCCCCCCCATGCTTTGACTGGAGACGCGCTTTGCAGCTTTGCCTGTGCCCCCCCCCACAAAGCCTCTTGAACTGTGTTGTTGTCTGCATATGTGCTTTTGTATTTAAATGGTGTTGTTTTTTTCTCTTGTATCTATACATTTGTATTAAGCACTGTTGAGATACAACTTTTTTTGTCATCAATTCGCCCCCCCTCCATTTTGTAATCTACACCCACGCCAAGCTAGGTGCGCCTCAGCCAGTTTTGAACTGTATGTGTGTATTTTTGTTGTGTGTCTGATCTTGTTCAGGTTGTACTGGAATTACATTTCGTACGTCATTCTAAGCTGTACTTATGACAAAAAACCTGATTCTGTATTCTAAATACTGATCCGTTTAAACAGATTTAAAAGCCTCAGCCTTTCAGGACCTTTTCTCACATATATTGTCATATATTTTCATGAGTGAGACTGAAGTTTTATTTGCTTATAAGTGGCTGGGAGCCCCAAGACCCTGAACGGGACAAATGGAAGAAGAAAGAATGAATGAATGGATGAATGAATGAGACTGAAGTTTGGAAATGTCTGCTGGGTAAATGTGATGCAGTGAGGATCTGGAAGAGCTTCTTCATCATCATCATCAGAGGACCAAGTTTGGACTTCAGCGTCCTTATTATGAAGTTTACCAAACATGGTGATTGATTTTTGAAGGAAGTTCTGGTGATGGGAGTTCGTGCAGTGTGTTTGTGGTTATGTGTGTTTGTGGTTATGTGTGTTTGTGGTTATGTGTGTGTTTGTGAGTCTGTACTTGCTTAAAACCTTCTTCTTTTTCTTCTTCTGTAATACTGACCTTTATAGCTGCACACACACCAAGTATATTCTGAAGGTTCTGCTGGATGAAATCATCAGCAGAGATGACTAACAGAATATGAATAGGTTCTGTTAGGCTCTAGTCTTTCATCTGCAGACTGTACATCATGCAGATGTCTGTCTGTAGAAACCATTCATCTGCTCAACCAGAACCATGTGACTATAAAAAGACTTATCAGACAAGAACTCTGGTCTTAAAAACCCACTTTGATCATCTTGTGATCTCTTTTTAAAGCGTTCCCAGTTGTCTTTTCATAATGTTGATGATGTTTTATTCAAAATCCATAAACTTGTGTCGTTTGTGGTTTATGGATAGTTTCTGCAGAGCAGCAGGAGTTCTTTAGAAATTAATCTCTGAGTTGTGGGCGGGACTGTTGGCACAACATAAACCTGTCCCCGACCACAGTTCCCATCATCCATCTGTTTACCCGCCCTCCCACTCGCTGACATCCCCTCACACCCCCAATATAACAGTAGTGGTACAACAAAAACAGCAGCAACATCATATCCATCCATCGTCCAGTTCTGATCCAGATTCCAGCTCAGACCATGAAAACAAAAACGTTCCTCTGCCACCTCTCTGCCAAAGATGCTGAGAGGCTGGGAAGCGGGTGGTTTCTTCCTGAAGTCCATCACCATCTCTCTGGTCTTTTCAGCAGCAGGTTGTTTGCTCCAGACCATCTCACGAATTTATCCACAAGATCCCTGTACTCCTCCTCCCGCCCACCATTAATGCAGCTGACAACAGCAGAGTCATCAGAGAATTTCTGAAGATGGCAAGACTCTGAGTTGTACTGGAAGTCACTGGTGTATAAAGTGAACAGGAAGGGAGAGAGCACAGTGCCCTGTAAGGCCCCCACACTGCTTGTCACCACATCAGACAGGACACTGCCCAACCGGACAAACTGTCTGACAAGTAAACAATGATCCAGGAGACCAAGGACCCGTCCACACCCATCAGCTGCAGCTTCTCACCCAGTAACCAGGGCTGGATGGTGTTGAACGCACTAGAAAGATCACAGTGTCCCCCCCTCCGTCCAGGTGAGAGTGAGCACGTTGCAGCAGGTAAATAACTGAAGTGGGTCCAGAGATGGTTTCACCAGAGGTCTCAGGTGGGAGAACCAAATCCTTTCCAGCACCTTAGCTGCATGGCACATTCCAACTGTGGCCGAGCCTGGTCGGGCCATGTTTACAACACCCCTTGCGGGCCCCCCTCTTCTCCGGGGTGCCCCCCTCCTGGGCGGGGCCGGCTGTCCCCTACCTTGCTCCTTCCTGGACCAACCGTGGGCCGGGTGGGTGGCTGCCTGGAGCGCAGGGCGGGTCTCCCTTGGGGGGTACTGGCCCGTACCTGGGGTTGGGGCGGGGGGATGCCCAGAACTCCTGGGTGGTGATGGGGTGCTCGTCTGGGGCTGTGGGCGCTCTTCACGGGTGGGGCCCTGCGTTGGGCCCTCCTGGCGCGGCGGGGGGGCTGCTCCCCTGGTTGGGCTGGGGCGGCGCTCTCTTCCCCCCATGCCTCCCTGCTCTCTGGCTCTGGGGGCCTCGTGGTGGTCCTGCTGGCCCTGGCCTGGGTGGTGGGTGTGATCGCCCGGGGGGCGGTTGTTCTCTGCCTGCTGCCGGGTGGCGCTGGGAGTTCTGGCTGCCGCTGCTGCTGTGGCGGGGGTCTTGGTGTGGGGATGGCTGGGTGCTCTCCCTCCTTCTTTTCACATTCCACCATCCATTTAGAAGAACATAAACACTCACCTGAGCACAGGTGTTAGCTCACCTTTACACTAATAATTTGCAGGATTGAATGAATGAAATATTTCACACTAGTTGGTTTAAAGGCATAAGTATGCGTGTGTGAACAATATCTGTATTGTGTGCATGTTTTGTGTACATGTTGACATGTGGACATCTTTGCAGTTAACAGGTGTGTTTATAACATCTGAATGTGTGTGTGGACAGGCCCCGCCCTTTGAGATTTGTATTACACTTGAACCTTACCGTAATGATAAACATCCAGTAAAGTTGTTGCTTTAGGCTGCTTCATGGTTCTACCCCCCCCCCCCCCTCCTATTATCACCCTCCTATCCCCCCTCCTCGCTAACATCCCTCTCTCTTCTTCCCTCCTTTCCTTTTCCGTCCGGTCCAGCACCAAAAAAAAAAAAAAAGGAAAATCCTCTTCCCGCTGAGGAGGAAGCACCTGTCTGCTGGAGCCCGTGCGGTGGTTGCCGTTGATAAACTTTTTGTGAATGTCAAGCTGTTCCGGGACCCAGAGTAAACACCCTGGCTGTGCTGAAGGCTTTCAGAGGCGCACTGACATCTGCGCTGCCCAGAAGAAACCCGCAAACTTATTTAATTGAATAGGAAATAATCGGATCATCAATAATCCACACCTCTCAGGAAAACTGTCTTTTCTTTCTCTCACATTCATGTTTCTGTTGTTGTTTCGTTGTTTTTGTTTTTTGTTCTTTCTCTTTTCCTTTCTCTTTTCTCTTGTCCCCCCCCCCCCCCTTCCCATTTCCTCGTATGTGAATCAGGTAAAGTCAACGCAACCACGGTGAGTATTTATTTATGCACGGAACGGGCGCGCGCGCATACTAGCGCGCATAAGAGCATGCACACGCGATCCCGCACACACACGTTGATAAACTGCAAAAACCTCACTTAGGCTCACTCAGGACGCACGCAACATGCAGCTCACAGCCAAGAAACGTTCACCCACAACGCACAGCGCTTGTCAGTGTGGCAGGTACGCACAGCGGGCACGCGCACATGGACGGGCACACGCAGTATTTAGCCTTGCACTCTCCCGGTTAGAGCAGCTATGAACAGTCTTAACATCGTTAGCTGGAATGTGCGTGGGCTTGGCTCTGGGCCAAAGAGATTGAAAGTGTTAAATCACCTGAATGATCTTAAAGCAGATATAGCTCTACTACAGGAGACCCATTTATCTTTATCAGCTGGTCATCTCCTGTGCTGTTCCCAATATCAAGTTATGTATTCTGCCAGTTTCAACTCCAAACAAAGAGGGGTTGCAGTTTTGATTAATAAAAATGTTACATTTACTCATAAGGATACAGTTACTGACCCAGAAGGCAGATTTGTAATTATTAATATATCCATTCAGAATAAGGACTATTGCATAGCCAGTATCTACGGCCCGAATGTTGACGACTCTTCCTTCTTTCACAGACTCTTCACCTCACTCTCAGCTCACTCTGACTCCACAATCATTATAGGAGGAGACTTCAACCTGGTCTGCATGGTGGTCTGCATGTACCCTACAGCAGTACATGAATGATCTGGGTCTCTGTGACGCTTGGCGCTCATGTCATCCAAGCACTAAAGGGTTAATCTTTTTCTCTCCAGTTCACCATTCAGATTCTCGTTTAGATTATTTATTAGTCAGTAACTCTCTTTTGAATGAAATTAAAAGTTCCAACATTCATCCAATTATTATCAGTGACCATGCACCAGTTTCTGTTACAATTACTTCCCTGTTCATTTCTAGGGAAATAGCCACACCCTCGGATTCAACCTGGAGGTTTAATACATCTCTGTTAAAAGACCAGGAATTTATTGAATTCTTTAAAAAAGAGTGGGCAACCTTCTTAGAATTCAACAATACTAAGGATATTTCACCATGCCTTCTTTGGGAAACAGCAAAAGCAGTCATGAGAGGGAAAATCATTTCTTATTCAACGCATAAAAAACGCAAAGAGAAAGCAGATTTATTAGAACTAGAAAATAAAATCAAAACTCTGGAGACTGCTTATGCTGCTTCTGCACAGGAACACATTCTGGGAGATCTGAAAAATTTAAAGCTGCAGTTAAATGACATCATCAATAAACAAACACAATTCCAGATACAAAGGCTTCGACTTGAAAGATATGAAAACTCAAATAAATCTGGCAAATTTCTAGCTAATCAGCTTAAAATTAATAAAAAAAATCATCAATCACCTCTATTACGGACCAAACAGGGAATGTCACCCATGACCCGGTCAAAATTAATAACGCATTTGAAAACTTTTATAAAAACTTGTACACACCACAGATCAATCCATCAGAACAAAGCATCAACTCATTTCTCAACAGTGTAAACCTACCCAGGTTAAATGAAGACCAAATCACATATTTAGACTCTCCGCTCTCGTTGTCTGAGCTTCATGAAGCTCTGTTACTTATGCCTAATGGTAAAGCACCAGGACCCGACGGCTTTCCTGCAGAATTTTATAAGGAATTCTGGGAACAACTGGCACCAACGTTTTATAAAACGGCAACATTTATCAATGAAAGTAATTGACTTAGCCACCATTAAAAACCAGGAAATGAACATACTATCATTGGATGCTGAAAAAGCTTTCAACAGAGTAAATTGGAAGTTCCTCATTGCTGCCCTCCATAAGTTTGGGTTTGGAGAATCATTCATCAACTGGATCAAAATATTATATTACAACCCCAATGCATCAGTCAGCAGTACTCCATTAATTGGAATAAATCTGTTTTATTACCATTGAACAGTAATGTGCAGCAAAGACTCACAATACCAGTCAAATCAGGCAATATCAAATATCTAGGTATTTATTTTTCCCCAAAATTATCAGAACTGGTGCAGCTAAACCACACCCCATTACTGAAAAGCATACAGGACGATCTAACCTGCTGGACCAACCTGCCTCTGTCCCTCATGGGCAAAGTAGCCACAGTTAAAATGAAAATCTTACCCAAAGTTAATTATCTCTTCTCAATGATTCCCATACAACCACCACTAAAATGGTTCAAAGCATTAGACTCATCCATATCAAACTTTCTATGGAACAATAAACCTGCAAGAATTAGTCTAAAAACTTTAAAATCTGCAAAAAGCTGTGGAGGCTTGGAACTACCTAACTTCCACAAATACTTTCTTGCAAATTAAGTCTATTATTACTAAAAAGTTTAAATACAGAGACAACGATTTAAAGCTACCAGAGGTAGTTACCTCTCTGATGAACTTTTCAATGAACAAAACTCTCTCCAAAATATACAAACTTTTATGTAATTTAGATAATAATATTTCACTTCCAATAACAAAATGGGATGCAGATTTGAGCATCAGCACAGATGAAAACTACTGGTCAGAACTTTGTCTAAACACCTTTAAACTGACTAAAAGTCCAAATTTGCAGCTAATCCATTTCAAAACTCTTCTCAGGATTTACTACACTGGACAGAGGATGTTCAAGATGGGTCTCAGTAACTCAGACATTTGTGAACACTGTGATAGTAATCTACCTGATAGTTACATGCATGCACTGTGGTTCTGCACGCCTGTCCAGGCTCTCTGGCAGCAGGTATGTGCCGATCTATCAGCCTGGCTTAAGGTTTCAATCACGGCTTCACCGTCACTTTGTGTGCTTGGTGACATGAGTGCCATCAAGGTAGAAGGAGAATTATTAAATATCATTTTCATAACTCTTTGTATTGCTAAAAAACCATCTTAATGAATTGGAAAAACAAGAAAAATATAAATATAAGTCAATACAGAAATCTGCTGTTTGATCATATCAGCTTGGAAAAAATGTCAGCCCAAAGATCAAGCAACTTGGAAAGAATTCAGTCTCTCTGGTCTCCCATAGCTAACTCCATGTCTTGGGGGGGGGCTGGACGTCACTGCTCCCTGCCTTTCTGCCGTGGTGCGGGGTGGGGGCCGGGGCCTCTGCTGCCTAGTGGGGAGTGGTGGGTTCCCGTTTGTCGGGGGGTCGGGTCTGGTGCCTGGGCGGGGCGGGCTGGGGTGCTGCGTGGTCTTCTGGGCTCGGCAGTGGGGTGCGTGGTGGGGGGGTTGGGTGGTGGTCCGGCTTGGCTTGGGGGGGTGGTCCCTTTGCCCGTGCTGGGGGGGTTGGCAGGGCTCCTGCTTGGGGGGGGGGAGTCCAGCGGCGCTGGATGGGCTGCCCATCTACACCTGGGGCTGGGATTAACCCTTCCCCGGCTCTGGGACGGGGCAGGGCAACCCTCTTGGGGCCCCCGGTCGCTCTTTGTGTCATCCGCTGCGGCTGCGGGGTCTGGGGGTGTGGGGGGGGCTTGCCCTGGGGGGTGCGGCACTTTCTGGCTCCTCCCTTTCTGTGTGGGGTGGGTGCGACCCCTCTGGGGATGGGGCCCCGGGGCTGGGGGACCTGGGCCCTATGCTGGGGGGGGCTAGGGGATGGCTGTTTGACCAGCGGGGGACAGTCTACCAGCTGTCCCCAATTTACCCCCTTCCTCGTATAATTTCATATTTTAGGGTGAGGGGGTGGGGGGTTTAGCCTGCGATGCACTTTGGGGGGAGAGCTACTTGGCAGTGGTCCCCCTCCCATGGTTGCCGTATGGAATGGGCCCCCCTTCTCTCAATTTTATTTGCACCTTAGACATGTAGGGCCCTTGGTAAGGGGGGGGGGGGGTGCTTGGACATCACTGCCAGCAAGCAGCAGATGTCTTCCTAGGGAATATCCACGCCCTCTGGTACAGCCTGGAGGTTTAATACGTCTCTTTTAAAGGACAAAAAATTGCTGGACATGCACAAACTCTGCTCTGATCGCAATGACCCACATCTGTGTGACTTCATCGAGACACACTACCTTGATGAGCAGGTGAAGTCCATTAAGGAGCTAGGAGACTGGGTGACCAACCTGCGCCGTATGGGTGCTCCCCAGAACGGCATTGCAGAGTACCTGACACAAAAAACAAACACAATTCCAAATCCAAAGGCTACAACTTGAAAGATTTGAAAACTCAAACAAATCTGGCAAATTTCTTGCTAAACAAATTAAGATTAATAAAGAAAAATCAACAATCACTTCCATCATTAACGAAACAGGAGATGTCACTCATGATCCGGTCAAAATCAAAAGTTGTGTCACCCGCTGCGGCTGCGGGGTCTGGGGGGGCTTTCTGGGGGGGGGCACCATGGGTACGGGACCATGGGGGTTTGACGGGTCGGGGTCTCCGCTGGTGGCAATTGGTGGTTGCCACGGCCGGTTGGCTGCCTTGGTCCCGTCGAGGCCTGACCAAAGCTCTCTCGGGCCCGGCACCTGGGGGTGGGGGCCTGGGCTTTCTCTGGGGAGGGGGGCGTTTTCTGGCTCCTCTCTCTCTGTGTGGGGTGGGTCGTGCTGGGCCTGGGGCGTCGGTGCCTCGGGGGATGGGGGCCTGAGGCTGGGGGACCTGGGGCCGATGCTGGGGAGGGCTGGGGGACGGCTGTTTGACCACCAGGGGACAGTCTACCAGCTGTCCCCAACTCACCCCCTTCCTCATATAATCTCATATTAGGGTGAGGGGGTGGGGGGTTCAGCCTGCGATGCACTATGGGGGGAGAGCTACTTGGCAGTGGTCCCCCTCCCATGGTTGCCGTATGGAATGGGCCCCCCCTCTCTCGGTTTTATTTGCACCTTAGACATGTAGGGCCCTTGGTAGGGGGGGTGAGGGGACATTACTGTGAGTAATCAGGGAATGTCCTCTCTGTGCCCTACCCACCAATTTTAACTGCACCCCCCTAGTACACACACCTTTTTACTCCTCATAATATACATTCAAACACGAGAATCAGAATCTTTTATTATCATTCTGCAGTGCACAATGAAATTTTTCAAGCAACTCTCTTCCAAAAATATAAAAAAGGTAGAATAAACTAAAATAAGAATAAGGAGCTATATAAGGCATAAATACTGTACAGTGGAGTGGGGTGAATATTGCACATATGAGTGGGTATTCCACCTACAGAGTGAGTATTGCACATACAGCATGAATATTGCGTACATAGTTTGAAGTGCAGTCAGAGCATTGTCAGCTGTGTGCTGACAGGGGTTAGCGGGTTATCTTAAGTCTGGGGGGAGGGGGGGTGTTGTTTACCCAATTGTGTGATGGGGGTGTGTGTGTGTGGGGGGGGGTGGACCTCACTGCTCTTGGGAAAAAGCTGTTTCTCTGTCTGATCATGTGGGTTCTGATGCTCCTGTATCTCTTTCCAGAGGGAAGAGGTACAAACAGTTGATGTCCTGGGTGGGTGGGGTCTGCAGCAATACGACCAGCCTTCCGTCTGACCCGGCTGTCGTACACTGAGTCAAGTTGTGGGAGATGTCCTCCCACAATCTCCTGTGCGGTTTTCACCCTCGGGCCAAGTCCTTCCTGTCTTGAGCGGTGCAGCTCCCGTACCACACCGTAGCACTCAGACAGAGGATGCTCTCAATGGTTGCTCTGTAGAAGTTCCCCAGAAGTTGAGATGAAAGTCCAGTCCTTTTAAGCTTCCTGAGAAAGAAGAGTCTCTGCTGAGCCTTCTTCACCAGGTGGGATGTGTGCAGAGACCAGGTGAGGTCAGATGTGATGTGGATCCCCAGGAACTTGATGTGGTCCACCCGCTCCACCTCCTCCCCGTTAATGAGGAGGGGGGGGGTGTACCACCTTTCTAGTCCTTCTAAAATCCACAATGATCTCTTTGGTCTTGGAGGTGTTCAGGATGAGGTTGTTGTCAGCACACCATCCTGTTAGGTGCTGGACTTCCTCTCTGTAGTGGGTGTCCTCATTGTTGGTTATGAGACCCACTACGGTGGTGTCGTCGGCGAACTTTAAAACCAGGTTTGTGGAATGAATAGCGGAGCAGTCGTGAGTAAACAGAGTGAAGAGGGTGGGGCTGAGGACACACCCCTGTGGTGTTGCTGTGCTCAGGATCCGAGTGGATGATGTTGAGTCCGCGATTGTCCCCACTTGGGGCCTGTTGGTGAGAAAGTCTTTGATCCAGAGGCACAGGAAGGCAGGCAGACCCAGGTTGTGGAGCTTCAGTGTCAGCTTGTCCGGGATCACCGTGTGGAAGGCTGAACTGAAGTCCACAAATAACATCCTGACATAGGTGTCAGGATGCTCCAGGTGGGACAGGGTAGCATGCAGGGCTAGTGAGACTGCGTCCTCTGTCGATCGGTTCTCCCTGTAGGCGAACTGATGACTGTCCAGAGTAGCAGGGATGATGTCCTTGATGTGATTCAGGATGATCCTCTCGAAGCACTTCATGATCACCGGTGTCAGGGCGACCGGCCGGTAATCATTGAGGCACGAGACTGATGATTTTTTTGGCACTGGCACGATGATGGAGGACTTGAGGCTCACGGGAACTGAGGTGAGCTGCAGGGACCGATTGAAGATGTCCAGAAAACTACAGCCAGCTGATGTGCACACAGCTTCAGAACCCGGCCTGACACCTTATCTGGTCCTGCGGCTTTACTGGTGTCGATCCTCCTCAGATTCGAGCTCACCTGATGTAGCTGCAGGACGAGAGGCGGGGACTGCTCCTCCAGCTGTAATAGAGAACCAGAGTCTCTGCTGCTGCCGGGCGTGTCGAAGCGTGCAAAGAAGGTGTTTAGAGTGTCAGGCAGGGTGGGGTCATGAGTGGTCTGCTGCATGCTGCTCCTGTGGTCTGTGATGGTTCTGATGCCTCTCCACATCTCCCTCGGGTTGTTATTAGCAAAGTGCTGTTCCACCCGTTGTTTGTATCTGTGTTTGGCCTGGTTGATGCCCCTCCTCAGCTCTGTCCGGGCTCTGCTGTAGGCCAGCCTGTCACCTGACCTGTAGGCTGCATCCCGAGCTTTGAGCAGAGACCGCACTGTTCCATCAAACCATGGTTTCTGGTTTGGGTACACTTTGATGGACTTTGTGGGCAGAACAGCATCGGTGCAGAACTGCACGTAGCTCAGGACGGATGTTGTGTAGGCCTCCAAGTCTGAGCCATCTTTAAAGACCTCCCAGTCAGTGAGTTCAAAACAGTCCTGTAATGCAGAAGAAGCCTCTTCGGTCCATACCTGAACTGTTTTGATGGTTGGTTTGGTCCTGCAGATCAGAGGTCTGTATGTGGGGGTTAGCTCCACAGAGATGTGATCTGACATGCCCAGGTGAGGAGCTGCTGCAGCCTTGTATGCACCTCGGATGTTGCAGTAGACTTGATCCAGTGTGTTGTTGTCTCTGGTGGGAAAGTGAATAAACTTTTGAAATTTGGGGAGCACTGCTTTGAGTTCCACATGATTGAAGTCTCCTGCCACAGTCACAGCTGCTTGTGAGTTGGAGTTCATCTGCCTGCTGATCAGACAGTAGAGCTCCTCCGGCGCTAGCTTAGCGTTAGCTTAGCGTTAGCTTGAGGTGGGATGTAAACAGCTATGATCAGGATAGAGCAGAACTCCCTCGCCATTCGAAATGGCCTGCATTTCACCGCCAGGTATTCCAGATCGGGTGTGCAGTGCGTTCCGATGATGTGTGTGGCTGCACACCAGGAGTTGTGAATGTAAAGCGCCAGTCCGCCGCCTCTGCCCTTACCGGAGTCTGCAGTCCGATCCGTGCGGAACAAAAAGCGGTCCGCTAGCTCCACTGCGGCGTTAGGTGTGTTGTTGTCCAGCCAGGTTTCTGTTATGATGGCCACACAGCTGTCCATCCGCCGCGAGACGATCCGTAGCCGAAACTCATACAGTTTGTTGGCGAGTGATCTTACATTAGCGAGGAAGAGACTGGGGAGAGCTGGTCGATGTGGGTTAGCATGTAGCCTAGCGCGTGCTCCGCTTCTCTTCCCACGCTTTTGTTTACGGTGTCTTCTCCGTCTCCTTGGCCACAGGGGGGGTATAGTGAAGGCCGTCGCAGTCCGTTGGATCTCGGGTGGTATAAAGTCCGGATTTGGGGGAGTATTAAATTGACAGTTCCAACTGATTTGAAGTAGTTCCGTCCTACTGTACTGAGTAAACGCTTCCAGTGTCTGTAGCACCAACAAAAACATGAAAAAAACAAACAAAAGCAGAGAGCGCTGAGCCGCTGTGTGTACACGCGCCGCCATCTTGTAAATAAAAAAACAACACACACACATGCACACATACACCCTCACAAACACACGCACACACATTTTGCAAGGAAGGTGGGTCGCAGGACCATCTGTCTCCTATCCTGTCCCTGGTGGGGGGTACTGGGCCCTTGGTGGCCGTGTCCCTTGGGTGCCGGTTTCCTGGGCCCGGCGGGGCTCTCTCTGCGCGGGGAGGGGGTTCACATTACACCTGAGCCGGGGGTGTCCGTTTCCCTGTGGGGTGGGTTCGGGTTTTTGCCCCTGGGCGCTAGGCCCCGCCCACATTCCAACTGTGGCGGAGCCTGGTCGGGCCATGTTTACAACACCCCTCGGGGGCCCCCTTTTCTCTGGGGTGCCCCCCTCCTGGGCGGGGCCAGCTGTCCCCTGCCTTGCTCCTTCCTGGACCAACCGTGGGCCGGGTGGGTGGCTGCCTGGAGCGCAGAGAGGGTCTACCTTGGGGGTCCTGGCTCGTACCTGGGGTTGGGGTGGGGGGATACCCAGAACTCCTGGGTGGTGATGGGGTGCTCGTCTGGGGCTGTGGGCACTCTTCTTGTATGGGGCCCTGCGTTGGGCCCTCGCGGCGCAGCGGGGGGGCTGCTCTCCTGGTTGGGCGGGGGCGGCACTCTCTTCCCCTCCTTGCCTCCCTGCTCTCTGGCTCTGGGGGCCTCGTGGTGGTCCTGCTGGCCCTGGCCTGGGTGGCGGATGTGGTCGCCTGGGGGTGGATGTTCTCTGCCTGCTGCCATGTGGCGTTGGGGGGTTCTGGCTGCCGCTGCTGCTGCGGCTGCTGGGGGTCTTGGTGTGGGGGTGGCTGGGCGCTCTCCCTCCTTCTTTTCACATTCCACCATTCATTTAGAAGAACATAAACCCTCACCTGAGCACAGGTGTTAGCTCACCTTTACACTAATAGTTTGCATGATTGAATGAATGAAATATTTCACACTAGTTGGTTTGAAGGCATAAGTATGCGTGTGTGAACAATATCTGTATTGTGTGCATGTTTTGTGTACATGTTGACATGTGGACATCTTTGCAGTTAACAGGTGTGTTTATAACATCTGAGTGTGTGTGGACAGGCCCCGCCCTTTGAGATTTGTATTACACTTGAACCTTACCGTGATGATAAACATCCAGTAAAGTTGTTGCTTTAGGCTGCTTCATGGTTTTACCCCCCCCTCCTATTATCACCCTCCTATCCCCCTCCTCTCTAACATCCCTCTCTCTTCTTCCCTCCTTTCCTTTGCCGTCCAACGCCAAAAATTTTCAAATATGATGGAATTTAATAAAGTTTGGCCAAAAAAAAAGATGTCCTCCAAGCGCCCTACCCGCCAATTTTAAACTCACATTAGACATTTAGGGACCCTTAGTGGGGGGGGGGGGGGGGGGGGCATCACTGTGAGTAATCAGGAAATGTCCCCTCAGTGCCCTACCCACCAATTTTAACTGCACCCCTTTAGTACACACACCTTTACTCCCCAAAATATACATTCAAACATAAATACACACACATGCACACACACATGCACACACACACCCTCATAAACACACACACATGCACACAAACACCCACACAAACACACACACATGCACACACACACCCTCATAAACATACACACAACCTCACAAACGCACACACATGCACACACACACCCTCATAAACACACACACAGACACATTTTGCAAGGAAGGTGGGTCCTAGGTCCATCTGTCCCCTACCCCATCCCTGGTGGGGGGTACTGGGCCCTTGGCAACGGCGGCCGTGTCCCCTGGGTGCCAGTTTCCTGGGCCCGGCGGGGCTCTCTCTGCGCAGGGGGGGGTTCACATTATACCTGAGCTGGGGGTGTCCGTATCCCTGTGGGGTGGGTTCGGGTTTTTGCCCCTGGGCACTGGGCCTCGCCAAATTTCCAACTGTGGCCGAGCCTGGTCGGGCCATGTTTACAACACCCCTTTGGGGCCCCCCCCTTCCCCTGGGGTGCCCCCCTCCTGGGTGGGGGCGGCTGGCCCCTGCCTTGCTCCTTCCTGGACCAACCGTGGGCCGGGTGGGTGGCTGCCTGGAGTGTGGAGCGGTCTCCCTTGGGGGGTCCTGGCTCGTACCTGGGGTTGGGACGGGGGGATACCCAGAACTCCTGGGTGGTGATGAGGTGCTTGTCTGGGGCTGTGGGCAGCCTTCTTGGGTGGGACCCTGCGCTGGGCCCTCCCGGCGCGACGGAGGGGCTGCCCTCCTGGTTGGTTGGGGGCGGCGCTCTCTTTCCCTCCATGTCTCCCTGCTCTCTGGCTCTGGGGTCTAGTGGTGGTCCTGCTGGCCCTGGCCTGGGTGGCGGATGTGATCGCCCAGGGGGCGGTTGGTCTCTGCCTGCTGCCGTGTGGCGTTGGGGGGTTCTGGCTGCCGCTGCTACTGCGGCGGGGGTCTTGGTGTGGGGATGGCTGGTCACTCTCCCTCCTTCTTTTCACATTCCATCATCAGTGCTAGATGGCGCCGTGAACTGTTGCCTGTTGCCATAGCTCCTGTAAGCGCTTTTTACTCAAGTCTGTAATCATCGTCTTCTTTCCTTTTTTCACTTTTTTTTGTGTTGTTCTTCCATTATTTCTGTCATTTTTCCCCTTTTGTACTTTTTTATTTACATTTTTTCTCTCGATTTGATTTTCTCACATCTGAGGGAATAGCAATGGAAAGCATGGCCATTGTTTACACGCGTGACCAGCTGCTGGCCCTGAGGGAGTCTAGCCTGCTTCATGGAGCTCGGCATGATATTCCGAAGGAAATACGGAGGAGACGTCAGGGTCGCAGAGCCGGGACTCATGTTATGATGAACAGGAGGAGATTTAAACCTGTCGTGCCTGCATTCATTATGGGGAATGTGCGCTCACTGGCCAACAAGACCGAGGAGCTAACAACGCTAATGAACACCCAGACGGAGTATCGGGAGTGCAGCCTGCTGAGCTTCACCGAGACGTGGCTGCACTCCCATATCCCGGACAGCAGCGTCGCGGTTCCCGGTTTTACGACTGTGAGAGCGGACAGAGATGCAGCCAGCTGCGGTAAGAAGAGGGGAGGCGGGATTGCTCTCTACGTGAGTGAGCTGTGGTGTAACCCCGGACACGTCTGCGTGACGGAGCGACTCTGCACGCCGCATGTGGAGCTGCTGGCGGTGGGACTCCGGCCTTATTATCTGCAGAGGGAGTTCACATCAGTTGTGGTGGTGAACGGTTATGTTCCTCCATCATCACTGACGTCATCACTACCACCGTTTCCCGCCTGCAGACACAGCAGCCTAACTCCTTCTGCATCATCAGTGGATATTTCCACCACATCACCATGGACAGAACGCTTGGGGACTTCACCCAGTATGTGAACTGTTCCACCCAGGAAAATAAAACTCTGGATCTGCTGTATGCAAATGCAAAGAATGCATACAGAGTCACAGCAGACTGTACTTCCTAAGGAAGCTAAGGTCTTCCAACGTGTGCAGCAGGATGCTGGGGATCTTCTAGCAGTCTGTGGGGGCCAGCACCTTGTTCTCCTCTGTGGTCTGCTGGGGAAGCAGTATTGCAGTCAGTGACACCAACAGACTGAACAGCTGATTAGGAAGGCGGGTTCTGTCATTGGCTGCAAACAGGAAACCTTTGAACCGTGATGAAGAGGAGGTCACTGAACAGACTCCTTTCAATCATGGACAACCCAGAGCATCCTCTCCACCCGGTTCTGGACAAACAGCGGAGCTCCTTCTCCTGCTCCAAAACTGCCCGGTACCAGAAATCATTCATACCCAATACAATAACCCTGTACAATAACTCACTATGTAAGAGATAACCATTGCACATTTTTATTATCTATTTATTTAGTTTTTTCTATTTTGCACATGTCCTTTGCACATCTTTTTTGAACTGTTCTGTAAATAGCTTTTTAAATCATTCTACCTTAGATGTTTGCGTTTATGCTACATCTTCTTTGTTCTTGTTTTTTATACCATTCTAAGTCTTTTTTTCCTTCTGCTGTAAGTTGCTATGGTGACAAACAAATTTCCCACGTGTGGGATCAGAAAAGTATATCTGATTCTGATTCTGATCCATTTAGAAGAACATAAACACTCACCTGAGCACAGGTGTTAGCTCACCTTTACACTAATAATTTGCATGATTGAATGAATGAAATATTTCACACTAGTTGGTTTAAAGGCATAAGTATGCGTGTGTGAACAATATCTGTATTGTGTGCATGTTTTGTGTTCATGTTGACATGTGGACATCTTTACAGTTAACAGGTGTGTTTATAACATCTGAATGTGTGTGTGGACAGGCCCCGCCCTTTGAGATTTGTGTTACACTTGAACCTTACCGTGATGATAAACATCCAGTAAAGTTGTTGCTTTAGGCTGCTTCATGGTTCTACCCCCCCCCCTCCTATTATCACCCTCCTATCCCCCCTCCTCTCTAACATCCCTCTCTCTTCTTCCCTCCTTTCCTTTTCCGTCCGGTCCAGCACCAAAGATTTTCTAACATGATGGAATTTAATAAAGTTTGTCCTGGATTCCAAAAGGGGTTTATTCAGACATTCCTCTGGTTTGTCATAGATTAATAACCCCTGTTGTTAAAGCAAAATATGTCCAACACAAGAGGCCTTCAGCTCTCATCTGTCTGCCCAGCTGTTGGACAGGACAAGTTAAAAAAAAAAAGACGGAACCCCTTTGTAGTCAGACTTCATCACAGGCATCACACGCTGCAACTTACAGTGACTGAGATGTATCCAGCTGGGGCGTTCAGCTATCTTTTCTGCCGTGGGTGTTGTTAGGAGGACTTGGTATGGTCCCTCCCACCGTGGGCTGGCCCAGTTCTTCCTCTTTAGGACCTTGATGAACACCCAGTCGTCTGGTTTCACTGGTGTGCTTTCCTGTGGAGATAAAGAGTCAGATGGCAGTAAATTTGCATTGGACACCTCCTTCTGCTTTATCATTCTTGTGATCAAGTCTGCTATTGTTTCTTCTTCATTTGCTTTTTGTAAGTCTGTGGCTACTATAGGTAACCTATAGGGCCTTCCATAGACTATTTCAAAGGGTGTTAGGCCATCTGATGTAGGTGTGATTCTCATGTATAATTTTGCTAGATCTAAACACTCTGGCCATGGTCTTCCTGTTGTTTCCATGCATTTTTTGAGTCTGCTTTTTACTGTTCCATTTGTGCGTTCCACAAGTCCTGCACTTTGTGGGTGGTATGCACAGTTGTTTTCAACGTCATTTTTAGGCTGGCGGCCGTGTTTTGGATGATGGTGTTAACAAAATGGGCTCCATTATCACTATATATCATTTCTGGTATTCCACAATTGGGAATGATGGTTTTACAGATACCTTTTGCTACTTAGATCGCGTCTGTTTTTTTGGTAGGGATTATTTCTACCCACTTTGAGAATGCGTCTATTAGTACAAGGCAGTACTTATAGGGGCCACTTGCCATTAGTTCAATAAAATCCATGTGTAATATCTGGAAAGGGTAGGATAGCTTCAGGAAAGCTCCCCTCTTTGGTCGCATGTTACCCTGTGGGTTATGCCGTATGCAGGTAGGACATGTTGTACAAAACCTTTTTAGTAAGTTTGTGGCCTGAATGCTGTAAAGTGACTTTGTATGAGCACTGTCATTCCTCCTGTTGACACATGGCATGGCCCATGTGTCACAACTGCTGCTGCTTTCAACAATGATTTTGGGAGAATAGGTTTACCATGCAGTTCATAAATTTGCTTTTCAGTTATTTCTGCTCCTTTTGATAACCACAATTTCTTTTCCTGCAGTGGAGCTGAGCTTTGCATGTCATGCAAGATCCTGGTAAATATGAGTTGTGTGTTTTTTGTTTCTGCAGAGTATGTTCCTGTGTTGTGGTGTCCTGCTGCAGCTTGTTTTGCAATTTTATCAGCAAGCCTGTTCCCTATGGAGATTGTGTCTGTGTTTGCAGTGTGTGCGGCACATTTACAAACTGCTAACCTTGATGGGGCCTTTATGGCTTGTAAGATGTTAAGTAAAAGTTGTGCATGGGTGACGGGTTTGTCTGTGGAAGTTTTCATTCCTCTGTGTTCCCATTGTTTGGCAAAATAAAAAGTATGGAGAAAGCGTACTGGCTGTCTGTGTAGACTGTAAGGTCTTTTCCTTTGGCTAATTCACATGCTCTGGTTAACGCTGCTTGTGCTGACATGCTAGGAGGAAGCTGAGCTGCTTCAATGATTGTTTTAGATCAGTGTTTTTCAACCTGTTTTGAGCCACGGCACACTTTAACCTTGACAAAAATCCCGCGGCACACCAGCATTAAAAAAAATAAAAAAATAAAAACGGGAGAAACTCAGTCTGTTTTGAACAATTCCTCCACAATCTCACATTCTTTTTTTTTTTTTTTATATGTAATTGTGGCAGAAAAAGCTGAAAGCTGCAGCTGTTTTTTTCTCTAAAAGATGTAATAAAAGTTAAGTTAGAAGATTTTAAAACTGTTTGATTTGTGTTCGTTGTGGTTTCAAGACGTTAAGAGGAGAGACGAGTTGTGCGCCGAGATCCACGCTCACTTTTAACCCAATGCATCATGGGAGATGTAGTTAAATAATCCGCCGAATGCAGAAAGACCAGCGTCTCTGAGCTTCATGGTTTTGTTCTCTTGTTCCACGGTCTGACACCGGATTCTGTGGAAAGCTACACCGCTAAAGACGAGCTTCAGCTGGTATTTATGGTGGAACTGAGAGACTTTATCAGCAGAATGCAGGACAAGGAAGTGAAGACTTTAACCACTTCTGATTGGTCAGACTGGTGACACGTGATTAAGAATCCAAGAATGATTGGTGGAGACAGTTAAAGGGGCGTGGCTTTTCCGAAAACGGAGCTTAAGCTGCAGCTAAATCGGGACCGTCATTCTTATCAAAATGTCTTTAATAGAATCAAATAAACACAAAGAAAAAAGTATTTTATGATCTGTCATATTCCTTATTTCTTAGTGTTTTATCAGGGCTTGTTTGGATGAACAAAGAGCTGAAATCCTGGAGATCATAAATGTTTCAGTTAATGAGGGCAATCTCCCACGGCACACTGGTTGAAAAACACTGTTTTAGATGACTGGACAATGGCGTAACCGTTTTTTTTTTCCCATTTCCATTTTTGAGCAAGAACCATCAACGAACCAAGTCATGCCTGTCGTTAAAGGGGTGTCAGTTAAGTCTGGACGTGGTAACTATAACTTGTCAGTTGCTTCCAGGCAATTGTGTGGCTCTCCATCCTTTGGGAGAGGTAGCAATGTTGCTGGGTTGAGACTGTTGCACCGAGGGATTGTGATGTGTGGTTGGGCTAATAACCTAGCTGTATAAGAGAGAGAGATGTCTCGCAGGTGAAAGTAAGTTCATTTTGCTTTGTAGAAGTAAAACGTCAACGGTATGAGGGACTAAAAGTTGTAACAGATGACATAATATTACATCTGCCGAGGAGGTTACAGCCATCGATGCAACACAAACTGCCTGTGCACATGGTGGTAGAGATTGGGCCAAAGGATCAAGCTTTTTGGAGTAAAATGTAAGGGGGCGTAATTTGTCTCCGTGTTTTTGCATAAGCACAGAGGTCATGTACCCCTCCCTGCAGTCCTCTTTGCACAAACGGTTTGGAATAGTCAGGCAGTGCTAATGTGGTAGTGTTGATTAGATCTTGTTTAAGGTTTGTGAATGCTTTTTCCACCTCTGGGGTCCACTGTATCTTATCTGTCATGGTCATTGGTTTGGCCTGAATCAGGTCAAGGAGGGGTTGAGTGAAAACCGCATAGAGGGAGATCCAAGCACAGCAGTAGTTACACAACCCGAGAAAAGACATCATTTGTTTTTTAGTTTGTGGCTTGGGGGTGTCTGCCACAGCTTGTTTCCTAGTAAAATGGATTTGTTTTCCTGCAGCTGTCAGAGTGTGACCTAGGTATGTGACTTGCTCCTTTACCCATTGCAGTTTTGCCTGGCCTACTTTATTTCCTGTTTTGTGGAGGTGGCGCAGCAGTGCAAGGGAATCTTGTTTACAGCTTTTTTTATCTTCACTTGGTACTAGTATGTCGTCTACATACACTATGAGCTGGCTTTTAGATGATAGCTGCAGATCAGAAAGGCAGGCCATAATGGCCTGTGTGAAGATAGTGGGAGAGTCTGCAAAACCTTGGGGGAGTCTGGTATATGTATATTTAGCATCATTGTAAGTAAATGCGAACCAAAATTGAGAATCTGGACGTATTGATATAGAGAAAAATGCATTACTTAGATCTATCACTGAAAAAAACTTATGGTTTGACTTGAGGAAGTTCAGCAGTGTGTGGGTCTGGTACTAATGGGGCTCTGGTCTGCACTGCTCTTAAATCCTGGATCATACGCCAGTCTGTTTTGTTTGCTTTCTGTACAGGGAAAATAGGCGTGTTACAAGGGGAGTCAGGGCATGGACGGATAACGCCAATTTTCAGTGATTGTTCTATGACTGGTTTTATACCGACTGGAGCTTCAGATTTCAAGGGATATTTTCTAATTCGGGGATGCCACGATGATTTCGGGGTGATATGAACAGGTGGAATGGACCTTAGTAGCCCTACATCCGTAGGACCTTGGGTCCATAGGTCATCTGGTGTCTCGGCCAGGTCTGCTAAATCTCTGTCTGTAAGGTACATTTCAGCTTGTCATTGCAGAGGGTGGACTGCTGCTGTTCCAGTGAGCACTCCAGTATGTATAGTGCGCCACATGTTGGTGGATGGGCTGTAAGCCCAGCGAGAGTCATCAGAGTGATAATCGGTGGCTGCACATGCCAGCTTTAGCCTTTGTCCCACATCTGCCCATGAGATATTTTCAGGCTTAAAAAGGGGAATGTGGGGCACTGTGTCTAACTGATATAAAGGTTCTGAGAGTGGTACCACATGCACAGCTGCAAGTGAACACCTATCTGTATATACATGTGTCATTCCTACAAGGGTCCGATGACGGGAGCAGAAGTTCAAAATGTTTGGGTCAGACGGGTCGTTGTAAATTGCCATAGTAATCTGAAAATTACTATAGGCCATTTCATTTTGCGGTTCCTCTAACGATTCTGATGCGGTTGGTCAGCATGCAGGTCAATTGTATGTGATTGTCTTCTGGGAGCAAATCATATGAACAGTACACTCTCTGATCTATTTCAGTGTCAGCGACGTAGGAACTGTATGGTGTTCTAAAAGCTCGCATGCTGTCTTTTACTGGAACCACAGCAATAACTAGTTTTACCATTAGGTCACATCCTAATAAGTTAACGGGGCATTTCAGGGACATGACTACTGTTGCACTGATTTCTTTTCCTGTTTCTTGGTCTATAATATTTTAGACAGTTTCGATTTGACCATTTGCTACCTTTACTTTTATTTGATGTTTGGATCTCATTATTCCTGGTACCTGCGTTTTCACAACTGTTTTAAATGCTCCAGTGTCGCAAAGAAATGGTGTGTCTTTGCCATTTGCCATTATTTAGGTTAACATTACCCATGGTTTTTCATAAAGGGTGTTTAAAATGTTCCAAGCTGAGCAAATGTCTACTATTTCATTAAGATTTCTTTGGCCATTATCTAGTCAGAAATTGTTCCCATGTGAATGGCCTGATTGCTGATTTGGTGGCTTATTGGGTGGACCGTGATTCGGACCTTGTTTGTTGTTTGGGCATTCTGTTGACCAGTGGCCATGGCCACCACAGCACCAACAGTCTTCTGAGCGATTAGGGCCTTTTCTGCCCCTGGGATTACCACTTCCTCTGCCTCGCCCACAAGGTGTGGGTCCATGGAAAAACACTGCAGAGTGTGGAAGAGCATCTGAGGTAAAAAACACATCAGGGTTTTTCTTTTCTTTTGTATTTCTTTCAGCGTGTCTGGCCCATGTCATGGTTTGTGGTACCGAGCTGTCATCAGATTCAACGTCATGGGTACAAACCCACTCACTAATTTCCGGTCGCAATGCTTTCAGGAGACCATTTTTTAACTGTTGTTGGTAAGCTGAGGCCGGGTCCTCACTGTGTGTAATGCCACTGTGGGTCTTAAACTCTTTTTCAAAGCGGAGGGCAATATCATCTACCGGCTCCCCTGTTTCGTGTTTTATCCCTGCCAGGTGGGAGTAGTTTAATTTCTTCCTGAATATTGTTCTAATCCTGCCTTCTGCAGCTGTCCAGGCTCTGTCATAGCTGCTGGACAGGGCATCAACAGGGGCAGGAAAAACTTCATTTTGGCCATCTCTGCCTGTATAATCTCCTCTCACTCTAGCCCAATTTTTTCCCACTGTTGTTTGGGCTGCTTGGCCAGCCTCATACCCATTTAGTCTGTACGAGAGTGTCAGATCTCTCATATCTTCTATCCATTTCTCTACATCTTCTTCAATGGGAGTCAGCCCCTCAACAGCCCTTCGAGCTTCTTCCAGGGTCCAGGGTCAGAACACATAAAGGTGTTTGGGCCCTTTTTCGCCTGGATTCAGGTTAGCCACCTGAATCATTAGATATGTTTCTGTTCTCTCAGCACGATATCTGAGCGGGGGTTTTAGCTCAGATCTGTCTCTAAAATTGTAGGTAGGGGGCTCAGGTGGGGGTGGAGGTGGGAAAAGATAGGTAAGGTCTAGGTATAATGAAAGGGAGACATGGGGACTGGTCAGGAACGAGCATTTGTACTGCAGGTGTTTCCTCAGCTTTAGACTGTAGCATGTCAGCTACTCCCACAGCCTGATGGCGCCGCAGAGCTGAGTTTCGTTCTCTTCTGGACGTGCAAACATGGTGATGGGAGTCCCTGCTTCTTTTGATTTGCTTGCTTTTTTGTTTTTAGCAGCCTGGATATCTTTGTTTTACGTTTATCTGTTTCTCTAAGCCAGTGTCTTTTTGGGTCTTTCCAGCAACACTTGCATCTAGAGTCTTTTCGCGCCATATATTTTTCGTCCCCTTGTAAAGGAGCCCAGTCAGGGGATTTACTCATGTTACTACCCATAGTCAAAACTGTAGGCCGGTGAATTTTAACCGTCCGCAGTCCACACTTTTAAGGTTGTCAACGAATATAAAATCCGAGATTACTTTGGTGACCTTGGCCAATCAGGAGGTATGGAACGCTGTGTCCTTACTTCCTGGTCCAGGGAGATCGAACTAGCTCGAATCTCCGACACCAAGGTCACTTTGATATTTATACGGAATAACATTTGTTCATTCATTCATTTTCTGTACCGCTTTGTCCCTTTCGGGGTCACGGGGCTGCTGGAGCCTATCCCGGCTACTTGGGCGTAGGCAGGGGACAACCTGGACAGGTCGCCAGTCTGTCACAGGGTAGAATGTCCACAATCACACGTCCATTCAGTCTCACACCTAGGGACAATTTAGAGTTGCCAATTAACCTATGAAGCATGTTTTTGGATGGTGGGAGGAAGCCGGAGATCCCGGAGAGAACCCACACATACACGGGGAGAACATGCTAACTCCACACAGAAAGGTCCCCTATTGATGTGTTTTTCATGTCCCCCAGCCGGGACTTGAACCAGGGGCCTTCTTGCTGTGAGGTAAGAGCGCTAACCACTGCGCCACCGTGCAGCCATATAATGTTATAATAATAACAATGATAAATAAAATAAAATAAAAAATGAAAATTTAAATATATATACTGAATATATGTGTGTATGTGTATTTATATAGTAATACAATTTCATGAATCTTTCATTTTTTTACATTTTTATTTTATTTTTAATTTTTAATGTTCCCTGCCACCTGTACAGCCTTTTTACAGGAGTACTGATCCAGAGAGGGTCTCTAAAATACCTCTCCTTCTTTTTTCAGAACTTTTAACTTTCGCCAGAAACCTTTTTCTGCTATTTTGACTCTCAATACTGTGATCATACGCAAAACTCACTCAGTCCTGTGGTTCATCATTTTCGGTCCGATCTCGTCAAGCCACCGCTGGTAGATGAGGGTTAGACCTATGACGCTGGCCCGGCGAAGAATTCACCTCCCGGGACTTTCTTCCGGACAGCCTATATTGTCTGGGTGAGCGCACGGCTTCATCGCGTCATCCTCAGTCCATCACCGGTGGATATGTTGAGATCCGGGTCACGGCACCAAGATGTTAGTGTTCTGACTTTTACCTAAATAAAGAGAAGAAGCACACAGGAGATGAGAACTTTTGCTAGACTTCTGCAGAAGCAGAATCAGTCTGTGACAGTTCGGAGTTCTGCCTTCCTAGTGCATGGAGCCTCTATTGAAAACTGAAGGTTGCAGACATGAATGTGGGTCATTTATCACAGTGGTCCCCAACCTTTTTGTCACCGTGGACCGGTACAGCGCAAGACACATTTATCGTGGACCGGGGGTGGTATTGTCTCGTTAGTAATAATAATAACAATAATAATAATAATTTTCCCCTTGTCAAAGCAACTTTCTAAAGAAGTTTGTTTTTTGCTCATTTTGGTTGTTTGGGTTTAATTTTATGGGGGTGCATCACCTGTTGTTTGGTGTCGCGACTTTGACGTGCGTTAAGTGTGACAGATGTAACAGAGAGAATCCGGTCACTTTTCAAAATAAAACGTTTTTTTCGGAAAAAAAAAAAAAAATAAAGGAAATTATTTTTTCTTTCTGTGCGTCCCGGTGCCCGGTACCGGTCCGCGGCCCGGTGGTTGGGGACCACTGATTTATCAGAAACAACAGGAACATCATATTCTTGTAGAATAAGAACTTTTCAGGTCATTGTTTTCTTACTGAAAGATAGAAATGACACAATTGTAATATGGAGATTATATTGTGTAAGGGTTCCTAACAGTTTCACTTAAATGTTCAATCCAGATCCTGATCATCTGTGCTGCAGATTGAGATCTTCATGATGTTCTCAGATGATCCAACAGAACCACAGCTGACTGTAGAACATCAACCACTGCTGTGACCTGAATGAAGTGGTGGATCAGAGGTCATGTGATCATCATGTCTTTCAGGTGGAGAACCAGCTCCAGGAGGTTCTACAGCCAGAACAGCAGACGTTACGTTTGGACAGACGGCCGGCAGAGAACAGTCCAACAGGAAACACCTGTCAGGTACGTCTTCCTGTTCCTCTGTCCTCTGATCCCTGCAGAGTCGGTTTGAATGTAGATAAAAGAACAGCATGTCAGGTTTTTGTCTGTGGTTGCCATGGTTACGGTGTTCCAGTGGTTTTTCTCCAATCAGGAGCTCAGAGGTTTTCTGCCATGGATGAGGATGGATGGATGGATGGATGGATGGATGGATGGATGGATGGATGGAAGAGGATGGATGGATGAATGAATGGATGAGGATGGATGGATGGATGGATGGATGAATGGATGAGGATGGATGGATGGATGGATATAAGTTGGATGGATAAGGATTTATGGATGGATGGATGGATGGATATATGGATGGATGGATGGATGGATAGATGGATGATGGATGGATGGATGGATGGATGGATGGATGGATGGATGGATAGATTGATGGATGAGGATGGATGGATGGATGGATGAAATGATGGATGAATGAGGATGGATGGATGGATGGATAAATGGATAGATGGATGGATGATGGATGGATGGATGATAGATTGCTGGATGAGGATGGATGGATGACGGATGGATGCATGGATAGGTTGATGAATGAGGATGGATGGATGGATGGATGAATAGATGGACGGATGGATGATAGATGGATGGATAGGTTGATGAATGAGGATGGATGGATGTATGGATGGATGAATGAATTGATTGATGGATGAGGATGGATGGATGGATGGATAGATGGATGGATGGATGGATGGATGAATGAATTGATTGATGGATGAGGATGGATGGATGGATGAATAGATGGATGGATGAATGAATTGATTGATGGATGAGGATGGATGGATGGATGGATCGATAGATGGATGATGGATGGATGGATGATTGGATGGATGGATGGATGATGGATGGATGATGGATGGATGGATGGATGATTGGATGGATGGATGATGGATGGATGGTTGGATGGATGGATGGATGAATGGATGGATGGATGGATGAAATGATGGATGAATGAGGATGGATGGATGGATGGATAAATGGATAGATGGATGGATGATGGATGGATGGATGATAGATTGCTGGATGAGGATGGATGGATGATGGATGGATGCATGGATAGGTTGATGAATGAGGATGGATGGATGGATGGATGGATAGATGGATGGATGGATGATGGATGAATAGATGGTGGATGGATGGATGAATGAATTGATTGATGGATGAGGATGGATGATGGATGAATAGATGGATGTATGGATGGATGAATGAATTGATTGATGGATGAGGATGGATGGATAGATGGATAGATGATGGATGGATGATGGATGGATGGATGGATGATTGGATGGATGGATGATGGATGGATGGATGGTTGGTTGGATGGATGATGGATGGACGGATGGTTGGTTGGATGGATGATGGATGGATGAATGGATGGATGGATGATTGGATGGATGGATGGATAGATGGATGATTGGATGATGGATGATTGGATGGATGGATGATGGATGGATGAATGGATGATGGATGGATGAATGGATGGATGATTGGATGGATGGATGGATGGATGGATGGATGATGGATGGATGGATGATTGGATGGATGGATGGATGATGGATGGATGGATGGATGGATAAATGGATGATGGATGGATGGATGATTGGATGGATGGATGAATGGATGGATGATTGGATGGATGGATGATGGATGGATGGATGATGGATGGATGGATGATTGGATGGATGGATGGATGATGGATGGATGGATGGATGGATAAATGGATGATGGATGGATGGATGGATGGATGGATAGATGGATGATTGGATGATGGATGATTGGATGGATGGATGATGGATGGATGAATGGATGATGGATGGATGAATGGATGGGTGATTGGATGGATGGATGGATGATGGATGGATGGATGATTGGATGGATGGATGGATGGATGATGGATGGATGGATAAATGGATGATGGATGGATGAATGGATGGATGATTGGATGGATGGATGGATAGATGGATGATTGGATGATGGATGACGGAGGGATGAATGGATGATGGATGGATGTTTGTCTTCTCAGAGGGTCCAGAAGTCATTTACTCTGCTGTGAGGTAGACCGGCAGCAGCTGCAGAGCTTCCAGTCCAGCAGCAGCTGCAGAGCTTCCAGTCCAGCAGCAGCTGCAGAGCTTCCAGTCTAGCAGCTGAGGACTCCAACAGACCAACAGGAAATGCTTTCTGCTCTCTGCTGTGGTTTCTGTCACAAATAAACATCAGGTGTGAAAACTGTTTCTGTGAAGTTCTGTGGCTTTGTCTTCATCAGGCTCACAAATGACTCATGTTTCTGTCTTTAGTGCTATTGAGCAAACAAGCACAAACCACAGAAACAGAAGTGTGGTTGGAAACAGCAGAGAGGCTGTGAGTTTGTTCTTCACATGTTTGTTAGACTGACTCTGTCTGATGTCCAGTTCCTGTTGGTGGTTTCTGGGTTTGAGGCTCATGTTCTGTTTTTCATCTGCATGGTTTTTATAGAATTACTTTCAACAGAGACGAGACCCGGGCACAGAGCAGTAGATTACAACACAGTACAACTACTGCTCTACTATCCAGGGAACGTTAAGCACTTTCTACATCATGTTGGTTTCACCCAAAATGTAAATGAACCCACTCACTGTCACAAGCACACCCTGGACCTTGTTTTAACCCATGGTATAGACCCATGGTATATGACATTCTGAGCAAATACTCTGAGTCCAGCTCCCATAGCATCAGTCCTAGTATAAATGACCAATTTGTTAATGATGCCTTACAAGCCCTCAGGAGTACACTCCATGTTGTTGCCCCCCTGAAACCTAAGTTCGTTAGACAAAACCGAGTATATTGGACAATTCAATGCACTGAATGGATGTTGTATTTGTGTTTAAATAATTTAATAGAAGTAATTTGAAGGACAAAGTGAGTTCTCCTGTGGTCCCTGCACTTGTTTGAATTCTACAGACCCTATGTTGTGGTGGGGGGTTGGTGAAGGACCCCAATGCAGAGACGAGAGACAGGCAGTTCCAAGAACAAGGGGTTTATTTGGATAACAACTGGTTCTGCTGAGCAGGGAAACCAAAACACCAGCTGACGGGTTTTAACAGGCAGACAGGGAGAAAGACAGGATGGACTAGCAACAATGAAAAGGCAGGGACAAGACATTTATACTGACAGGACTGACGAGACACAGGTGAAAACAATCAGGGGAGACTGGGACCAGGGAAGTCAGACTGAAACTAAGACAGACAGGAAGAAACCTTCAACATAAAACAGGAGGAAAAACTAAGAACAACAGAACCCTAATCATGACACACTTCTCTTTTTGTTATTGTGATCGCCGCACCCGGTACCCGTAACGAACTGTGAGGGTTCTCTCCTCTCCAATTATTGAGGAGCAGATCCAGTGATAACTGAACCAAGAAACTTCTGATTCTGGACCACCATTGAAATCAAGTCACTCAGTAGGTGTCCAAGAAAGGAAATCATTGAGCAGAGGTGCTTCACCCGAAAAAGGAACTCATCACTGAAAGCCATAACGGAGCGCACCAAAAAACAATACAGAACCCTACATTAGCAACATGTCAACAGTACGCAAAGAACTAGAATGGGATATAAGAGGACACTTATTCACACTCTCCACCACAAAACTCTTTGAACTGGCCAGGAGCATCGCTGCAGATATTACACACATTTCAGTCAGCACGATGTAGCCGGTTAACTAGAAACTCCTAAGACTCTAGAGCAGGGGTTGGGAAGCTTTGGCTCGCGAGCCATATATGGCTCTTTTGATGGCCACATCTACCTCACAGACAAATCTGTAATCATATTTTTTTTTTCATTAGACCAGTCCTTCTCTGCCGCTATGCAATGCTGGGGGGGCGCGCAGTAGTAGCGGTGCTTGGAAAAAAAAAATCTGCACCACTATCAGTTTATGTTGGAATAATGTATATAGGTTATCTCATATGTGCTTATTCTATGCATCACCTAGCTATACATGTAGGTGATTTAATCATGTTTGCAGAAGTGTGTCTGAATCTGTTTCACAGGAAGGTGGAGGTGACGCCCTTGGGAGAAAACGATTATCTTTGTGTCTTTTCAGCGTTCTCCTGAGAACCTGTTAGCTGTGTCTAAATGGAAGAAGGACGCTCTGTGTTAGTTTATCTGTGAGAAACGGCTTTGCAGCTCCAGAGATGATGTGAGGAGACTGTGGAAGGATGGACATGCTGGAATAAATGTTTCTGATAGCACTGTAGCTGTTTTTATCTGTTTCCCCTCCTTAGAGCTCAGCACATGTGTAACTCAGGGACAACCCAAAACAATTTATTAAAAGAGGAGGCAGCAGAATATGAGCCAGAGTGGAGAGAGATTGTTTACTGGGTAGATCTCTGTCTGCTCTCCTCGTAAAGGTACCTTTGTCTGTGTGTCTTTCTTCCCTTGTTGAATTGTTATGATGTTGCAGGTTGTTTTAACCCAACATTAATTTGGTCCCTTCAAGCCGGATACCAACATACCTAAGGATTTCAGCGAGCGTGGTGGGCCCCAGGAGACTGTGGCCACAGCTGACTCCTAGGTGAGTCAACCCTTTGTTGGAACTGGTGCCCATCCCGTTGGCTGGAGTCCAAAAGGTTGACGGTATACCGAAGGAGAAAGACAACGGAAAGAAGGACGGAGTCCTGTGAAATTCCATAAGTACGGACGGGAGATTTTTTTGATTTGATTTGAAATGGTTTATTTCAAGCAATTAAATAGAAATAATACACAAAAGCAATATAATCTTCAGTTATACATTCATACAGTAACTAATCAAACTTAGGATAATTAGACATATTAATAAATATTGCTTGAAAGGGAGTGGAAGGAAGTGAACTTATATAATCCCACCCCGTTATACTATAACCATTTTATTACATGATTTATCAATATCTGGTTCCTAGTTTTTATCAGACAGAATTAAAAATCATAAAGTATCAATAAAGCACATGACAAAGATGAATTACTTAATTATTATGTTAAAAATAACTTTTAGAAATCAACATGGCAAATGCAGATCAGTTATCTAAAATATATGTTACTCATAAAAGTCATTCATATGACATAGGATGGATATAGACATAAAACATAATACTATATCAGTAAAATAGAAACAACACTGTTTCAGAGATTTTCATAGTAAACTTTCATCAAGTATCAAAAGTTAAAAACGTGCAAAATTATGCAACATTAGGAAAGATTTTTGAATCAATTTATCAATTTTTGGAGCAAGTGAAGTGATATCATTAAACATTGATCAATTTAACCATTTTCAATAAGTGATTAATCATTTGTTTACTTTTTTATTTTTTTTATTTTTATGTTTTTTTTTCTTCTTCTTTTATATATATAATTAAGTAATGCTGTAAGGGAAAAATAAAAGGGTCCATATTCTGTCGATTGTCCAAGGTTGGCATTTCTTCTTCTGCTGAATAACAGCTGATCTTCTGGGTTTAAACAGTTTCTAGTCTCTTCCATGTTATGTCTGCAGACATTAGATTCAGGTCCATATCCTTCTTCAGCTGATATCAGCTCGGTGAAAGTTGAGGTCAAGTTGTCTGCAGGTCAGAACTCTCTGCTGTGATTCAGGTGACGTCAGACGATGGAGAAAGTGATGAATCCAGGTGTCATATTCCTTGAAATTATTTGGCTCTTTGGTTTATTACTCCATGTTGTTTCAGACGACCGTAAACAAACACTTCTCAAAGTCCTTCATGGTGTTTAAACCAGAACCTTGGACCGGTCCGGTGGACCGAGTGGTTTGACGTAAATCCTGCAGCCTTTAACCCAAGTGTTCTCAATCTGCTTCTGCTTCCTGAGAAGCCGTGCATGTTTGGAGATTTCAGCATTCCTTCTGGTCAGATCTTTTGAGAATTTTACGTTGATGGGGTAACTATGGTGCACTGGGGCTCTGTCCTCTTTTCTGTCCTTTTCCAATACTTTTCTTTTCTCATCTACCTCTACACTTCCTCTCTTCTCTATCTGTGATCATCATTTATCATTTAGTTCTCCATGTCTCTGTTTGGTGCAGTACGATTCATGTATTGTCCCTCTATCCCTCTCCCCTCCTGGGGAGTGGGAGTGCTTCCAGATTCCAGTTGGCCCATCCGTGCTCCTGTTCCTGACTGTGTACCTCCTCTCTGCTCCTGCTCCTACACCTGGCTGTGGTTCCTGTCTCCGGCTCGACTCGCGCCCCTGACTGTCCCCAACCCCGGCTGGATGAAGCTCGTCTGCTGGACTTTAAATATGTAGATGTAGAGTTAGATAAGTTAATTCTTCTCTATGAGTTCTGGTTAATCGCCTGTCCGTCCTGGGGGAGGATCCCTCCTTCATGTGGGCACCCCTGAGGTTTCTTCATTTTTTTCCGGAATCCGGTTTTTTAGGAGTTTTTCCTTACCGCGAAGGGGGGTCTAAGGGCAGGGATGCCAGTATAGCTTAGTCAGTTTGTTAGTTTATTTTAGTATTTTCCTATTGACTCTTTGTATTCATGATCCTTTTGAGTTCATGTTTTACTTCAAAGCCCATCGAGACGACTGTTGTTGTGATTTTAGGCTATACAAATAAAATTGAATTGAATTGAATTGAATAGAGATAGTTTGTGATTCACAAACCTGATGAGGATCGCTGGTTTATCCGTCTCCTTTCTCCTGGGGAGCAGGTGGCAGGTCTCCATGGTGCTGAGATCCAGGGAAATCCCTTTAGATGTGAGAAATGATTCTATTTGATGTTCCAGAGTCTCTCCACCGCTCACCGTATGACCAGCCCTGATAGCTCCGCTAGTGCTAGCAGTGCTAGCTCCTGCTGCATTTAGCTTTGCCCGAGGTTTGATTGGTATTTCAGTGAGAATGACATTATTCATCCTTACTTGTTCCACATCGTCCAGTCTTTTCTCCAGAATGTCGACCCGGTTTTCTCGCTTCGGAAGTCTTCCATTAGATCCAAGATCGGAGTTAGCTTAGAGGTCAGTTGTTCCATAATGGGATACAATGCAGCTTGGATATCATCAAGATGGTTTTAAGGTCTTCGAATTCCTGGTTTTTTTTAGGGGCCATGGTCAGCTCTCTTTTTTGGAATAAATCAACTTTTTAAGTAATTTGAAGATAATTTTTGAGCCGCAGTGAGCCACATGCATCCGTGGTGTAACCCGGAACTGGAAATCTCCCATGATGCATTGTGTTAAAGCTACAGCGTGTCGGTGTACAATGAGTCTTTCTTGTTAAACGTCTTGAAACCACAACAAACACACATCAAACAGTTTTTAAATCTTCTAACTTAACTTTTATTACATCTTTTAGAAGAAACAGCTTCAACTTCCAGCTTTTTCTGCCACAATTATCATAAAAATGCACGTAAGATTGTGGAGGGGCTGTAGATCAATACAGACTATGAGCGTTTCCTTTTTTTTTTTTTTTTTTTTACATTTTTGGATGCTGGTGTGCTGCAGGGTATTGTTAATGTTTTCACGATACCTCTACTTTTAATAATACTGCTTATTGATCCGGTATTTTAACGATACTCTTATCGATACATTTGAGGAAGAAAAATACATAAATAAATAACAAATTAAGAACATAAAGTGTTTTATTTTCTCATTATGGAACATTATTTTTTCAACAAAACACTTTACTATATACATTTTTCCAACTTGAAAAGAAAAGTACTTAAAAAAAAGAAGTTATTTAAAGAAATATAAATAGCAATATTTTGACATATTGCTATCATGATGTAAATATACACTGACCAAAAATATAAACTCAACACTTTTGTTATTGCTCCCATTTCTTATGGTATGAACTCAAAGATGTGAAACATTTTCCACATACACAAAATAACCAGTTCTCTGAAATATTGTTCACAAATCTGTCTAAATCTGTGATAGTGAGCACTTCTCCTTTGCCAAGACAATCCATCCCACCTCACAGGTGTGCCACATCAAGATGCCGTGACAGCAACAGCTCTGGTGGACATTCCTGCCATCAGCATGCCAATTGCACGCTCCCTCAAAACTTGTGACATCCGTGGCATTGTGCTGTGTGATACAACTGAAGATTTCAGAGTGGCCTTTTCTTGTGGCCAGTCTAAGGCACACCTGTGCAATAATCATGCTGTCTAATCAGCATCTTGATATGGCACACCTGTGAGGTGGGAAGGATTGTCTTGGCAAAGGAGAAGTGCTCACTATCACAGATTTAGACAGATTTGTGAACAACATTTCAGAGAACTGGTCATTTTGTGTTTATGGAAAATGTTTCACATCTTTGAGTTCATACCATAAACACATTACCCTGGGACACATTAAAGACACCCTCCCTCCAACCTTCGACCCCCACCAGTTTGCTTTCAAAGCAAACTGATCAATGGATGATGCCATATCCATCACCCTCCACACTGCACTGAACCACCTGGAACACAGAGACGCCTACCCCAGGATGCTCTTTGTGGACTACAGCTCAGCCTTCAACACGATCATTCCTGACATTCTGGTCAGCAAACTGACCTCGGACTCCGCCCACTCACCTGTACCTGGATCAAGGACTTCCTCACAAACAGACCACAGACAGTCAAACTTGGTCCTCACCTCTCCTCCACCCAGATGCTTAGCACAGGCTCCCCACAGGGATGTGTGCTGAGTCCTCTGCTGTACACACTCTAGACAGCAGACTGCAGACCAGCCCACACCAGCAACACCATAGTGAAGTTCTCAGACGACACTACTGTGGGGCTGATGTCTGGTGACGACGAGACG
The DNA here is from genome assembly GCA_023969325.1 of Oryzias curvinotus. Classification (NCBI taxonomy): domain Eukaryota; kingdom Metazoa; phylum Chordata; class Actinopteri; order Beloniformes; family Adrianichthyidae; genus Oryzias; species Oryzias curvinotus. The sequence goes on from JALJSC010000074.1 coordinate 90,145, forward strand.
GCCTATAGAGACGAAGTCCTGAAACTGTCCAGGTGGTGTCATCCTGAACACCACCAAGACCAAGGAGATCATCCTGGACTTTAGGAAGAACAGAGTAGATCCACCCTAATAATAATAATAATAATAAATTTTATTTAGAATGCGCTTTACATTTTAGGTAAAATCTCAAAGTGCTACAATGGAGGCAGGAATAACAATAGTTTAAAATAAGAACAAAGTAAGACAAAAAAATGACAATAAAAGTACTAAAACGCATTATTCAAAGAAAGTTTTTAAGTCTTTTTTAAATGTGCCAAGGGTTTATGGGGCTCTGAGGGATTGTGGAAGATTGTTCCAGAGTGGAGGGGCAGCAGCCTGAAAGGCTCTGGCTCCCATAGTGGTTAGCCTGGTCCTTGGCTGATGAAGGCAGTGTGTGAAATTGGAACGGAGGAGTCGTGAAGTGGCGTGCGGGGAGAGGAGCTCACTGAGGTAGGCAGTGTAATGGTTACCACCTAAATATTAAAAACTGTTTCCATCCATGACAGCAAGCTTGAAAAACATGTGAATTTATTTAACAGGTTGTGATTCAAGTGGACATTTGCGGTCATGTTTTGTCTGTCGTCATCCCATTGGATGAACGGGACCAGCTGACAAATGACAGCCAGGTGACAGGGTGACACACCTATTTTCTTTTGAATGACGCGGGTGCGCGAGAGAGCGGACAGCTGACGGCAGACCAGGAGGCAGAGGAGCAAGCGAGGCTCGTACTGTGGAATACCTTTCTGGCTACGTTTTGGATTACCCCAGACATTTTTAATTCCTGGCAGAGTATTGTTTCCAAGAGGCTCAGATCGTTCCGGTACGAGGATCAGCGGCTGGTTCTTTACAGGTGGAATGCGTCCCCACGAGTGAGGCGGGGCGGCCTCCCACCTAAGCGTGAGACTGTCGAACATTTTTTTTTCTTTTCTTTTCTTATCAGACCGCGGGGTTCGGGATTACACTTTGGTTTTGTGAATATTATGGATTTTGGGAAATCGGGCTTTTGTACATTGGATGATGAATGTGATGGTTGATTGATAATAAGTTTGTGCACTCGCAGAATACACGGCTGCACAAAAAAACACGCGGCTATTTGTGTTTTTTTGTTGTTAATATTATTGTGCAGAGATTGACAGAATATTCAATGCCCCTGCCGTAGAACGGCGTTGTGACATTCCCCTCTCAGAGTGGAGGATAGTTTGTTACAGAGTGGTGGCCAGTATGGGGACGCGTTGAATGTTAAAATCTGCTTTCATTCATGTACCTATGTTTGCATTCAATTCTGGTTTTTTGCAGTTTTTGTCATTCGGGTTTGTAGAGTAAGGGGTGTGTACATAAGTATATATATATGTTTTGAGAGGTATTATAGTTGCCGTTTAGAGCAGCAATTATTTTTCATTCGTGTGTATGCATATGTACACGTGTGCATCCATTTATTTTTGGGTTTGGGTTTCATTGTTGGCTACGCCACCATTGACTTTGAAAAAAAAACACATTCATCTTTACATTACAGATTTTTCTACATACATACATACATATATTTACATAACTCAATTTTTACAGTTTGTCTCACACATATATTAAGCGAATCATGTCTATGAGCGACCAGCAGGGTGCACCCAGTGACGTTGGTGCTGCCGAAGCAGGTGCATCTCCCCTCGTGGACCTAACACCTGATTCCAACCCGATGACTGTCCCCAGTTCACCGCGCTTTGTCACCATCAGAGGCGCACATGGTGAAGTGGCAGAATTAACCAGTAGGCTGGAATCCATGTACATAGATGACAGTGAGGATAAAGATAGCGAACCTCAGGAGGCAGAGGACGATGGTGAGAGCATCGCAGATCTTCTCCAAGCAATCCACGTGAAGATCGACACCTTAGAGATCCGTTTAAGGGAGACTGTTGACAGCACTCTTAACAGGGAGGATGGACTAAGAGCTGCGATTGATGCAGTGGGACAGCGAGCGAAAGAATACATTGACAAAAAGCTTCAGGAACTGGATGAGACTGTGGTGGCGTGTTTGGAACGACGAGATAAGCAGTGGGGGGACAAACTGAAAAAAGCTGTCAGGACAACGCACTCATTCAGGGGCCCCACTGGATTTTCTACTCCTTCATATCTACCGCCTACTCATTTGCCTGACAGGGATGTTACCATCACGCCTTTTCATACAGCCACACCCCGACCACCCATCAGAATGGAATTCCCGCAGTTCGGCGAGTCCCGCGAATCCACCGATGTCACAGAGTTTATAGAGCAATGTGAAAACTTTCTCACTCTCCGCCCATTGAGTAACACCGAGTTCCTTGGCACACTGAACACTGTCCTGAAGGGGTCGGCTCGGAGCTGGTGGATGGCTGCTCGTGGAAAAATACAGAACTGGCATGATTTCAAAACTGCTTTCCTTGAAGCCTTCCTGCCCTCTGACTATTCGGCTGAAATAGAGGAACAGTTACGCCAGAGTGTACAAACACCAACACAAGCCTTAAGAGACTTTGTTTACGACCATCGAGCACTTTGCCTGAAATGGCGGCCGGACATGCCAGAAGCTGAAATAGTTCGACGAATTCTGGATTCATGCAACCCAAGGCTAGCCAGTGGCCTGCGGGGCATAGTCTCCACCGTCGAGCAGTTGGTCAGAGTGGGCTCCATGATAGAAAGAGACTGGAGTCACACTAAAGACTACTGGAGCCGTGTTCAGCAGGCTAACCCAGCAGATCGAGCATCAAAAAAGCCATCTCGGAGGCCACCTCAAGGGCCAGGTCGTGGACAGAGTGCAGACATGGCTGCAGTGCAAGGTACCCCAACTCTTTTGGTGGTGCCAGTGAAGATACGGGAGCATAGTGGTGACGCTGTGTTAGATACAGGCTGCACATATTCCCTGATGAGCATCTGCTTGTGGAATAACATCAAAAAGCCAGATGAAACATTGGGTTCTAACAGCACCAAGTTTGTCATGGCAAATGGACAAGAGAATAAAGCCCTGGGAAAAGCTAACTTGCTGCTCACCTTAAACAAGGTTCATTACCATATCTGTGTGTATATCCTTGAAGAAACCCAGTTATGCATGCCACTGCTTCTAGGCTTGGACTTTTTGTGTACAAGCCAGCTCACCTTAAAACCTCATCTTGGAAAATATGTGATGACTGGAGGCAAAGAATACACATTCCTGCGGAAAACAAGAGAGACACTTGAGTGGAAGCATGTAGAGCCTTCCGTCTATTTTTATTTGGCTGTTGAAGACTCTACTAACCAACCTGCTTCTCAACTTTTGGAGGCTCAACCTGAGGTGGTCTGGCCACTGCTGCAGAAGTGGCCTTCAGTTTGGACAAACGCCACCGGTAACACCAACGTCATCAAACATCACATCATGACAACGGACGAGCTTCCTGTGCGGAAAAGGGCCTACCGGGTGTCTCCGCAAAAACAAGCAATTATCGATGAACATCTCGACAAGATGCTAACCGATGGCATCATTGAACCATCATCATTGGCATGGGCTTCTCCAGTGGTCTTGGTCCCAAAGAAGTGCGGTTCACTGCGGTTCTGCGTGGACTATAGGGGGCTCAATGCCAAGACTCACCATGACGCCTACCCAATGCCACTAGTGCATGAAATACTTGAGTCGATGCAGGGGGCCAAATACTTCAGCTCACTCGATCTGCAAAGTGGATATTGGCAGGTTGCCATGGATGAGGGCAGCAAATACAAGACAGCCATGACCACCCATCGGGGACTTTTTCAATTCAAGGTAATGCCTTTTGGTTTGCGTAATGCGGGGGCCACCTTCCAACGATTGATGGAGCGAGTTCTGGGAAACCTGAAAGGTCGCGTATGTTTTGTCTACATAGACGACATAATTGTTTTTTCCAAATCTCAAGAACAACATCTCCGTGACCTCGATGCGGTTTTTCATAAACTCCACCAGGCTCATCTTACCCTCAATGTCAAGAAATGCCACTTCTTCAAAACTGAGCTCACCTTCCTGGGACATGTAGTGTCTGCACGGGGCGTGGAGGTGGATTCAGCCAAAGTCCATGCCATCACAACCTATCCTGTTCCCAATGATCTCAAAAGTCTCCAGAGATTTTTGGGGCTGGTAGGATGGTACCACAAATTCCTACCTCGGCTGGCTGACATTGCAGCACCCCTCAACAACCTCAAAAAGAAAGATGTCCCGTGGGTGTGGTCTGCCGAGTGTCAGATGGCTTTTCAACATCTCAAGGATCTGCTACGATCACCACCTGTTCTTGCACAACCTCAATTACACCTGGGGTTCCAAGTCAGCTGTGATGCGAGCGATGTCGGTTTGGGTGCTGTCCTGACACAATCCATGGAGGGAAAGGAGGTCGTCATCGCCTATGCCTCAAGAGCACTCCGTGGACCAGAACTTCGCTATTCCACATCAGAAAAAGAGTGCCTGGCAGTGGTGTGGGCTGTGGAGAAATGGAGACATTACCTGGAGGGCGACACCTTCGACGTCTTCACTGATCATAGTGCCCTAGCCTGGGCCTTCAACTGCCCAAAGACAACATCTCGGCTGACCAGATGGACACTGAGGCTTCAGGCTTTCTCCTTCCGTGTGCATTACCGAAAGGGATGCTCCAACATCGTCCCCGACGCACTTTCCCGGGCTGTCGACCAGATTAACCATCCATCGGCAGAAGGAAGTGTGGCCCTTGCTGCTGTGAAGTCATACTGGTCAGACCTGCCAACATCATTGCAGGAAGTAGAGAAAGCCCAAGAAAAGGATCCTTTGTGCCAGCAGCTCCTCCTCGCCATCAGAGAACCAACCCATGGTCGTATTTACTATAAGCTCCAGCAGGGTGTGCTTTACCGCTGTGTGCCATCCAAATATAGTGGATACAATTACCAGATGGTTGTTCCAGCAGTCCTCATTCCTGAATTCCTTACATACTACCATAACAGTCCTTTTGGAGGTCATTTGGGTCGCATGAAGACACTCCTCAAAGTCCTGGATGTGGCCTGGTGGCCAGACATAAGAAAGGATGTTTGGACTCATGTGAGATGTTGCCAGAAGTGCCAACAATACAAGTCATCCAATGAAAAGTCTGCTGGTTTGCTCCAATCAACTGATGTCAAGATACCTGGTGAAATGATGGGTGTGGATTTTATGGGACCTTTTCCATCCAGCAAATCCCAGAACTCAGTACACACACTACACACACATGCACAACTCATTAAAGAGGTGGAAAGGCATGTTGGGTTGGCCAGGTCTAGACAAGCCAGGTACTACAATGCCCGCCGCAAAGATGTACAGTTTGGGGTCGGGGATCTGGTCTGGATTCGGTCACACCCACTGTCTAAAGCCTCCACAAAATTCTCTGCCAAATTAGCACCCAAATGGGAAGGGCCTGTGAGGGTAGAGAAGAAATTGGGACCCGTCAATTACCAAGTTAAATGGTTGACTGGCAAGGCAAAACGAGATACGGTGAACGTGGTGAAACTGAAACCCTTTTATGGTCCCGATAAGCCGCTGGCTGGGGGGGGGGGGGAATGTAATGGTTACCACCTAAATATTAAAAACTGTTTCCATCCATGACAGCAAGCTTGAAAAACATGTGAATTTATTTAACAGGTTGTGATTCAAGTGGACATTTGTGGTCATGTTTTGTCTGTCGTCATCCCATTGGATGAACGGGACCAGCTGACAAATGACAGCCAGGTGACAGGGTGACACACCTATTTTCTTTTGAATGACGCGGGTGCGCGAGAGAGCGGACAGCTGACGGCAGACCAGGAGGCAGAGGAGCAAGCGAGGCTCGTACTGTGGAATACCTTTCTGGCTACGTTTTGGATTACCCCAGACATTTTTAATTCCTGGCAGAGTATTGTTTCCAAGAGGCTCAGATCGTTCCGGTACGAGGATCAGCGGCTGGTTCTTTACAGGTGGAATGCGTCCCCACGAGTGAGGCGGGGCGGCCTCCCACCTAAGCGTGAGACTGTCGAACATTTTTTTTTTTTTTTCTTTTCTTTTCTTATCAGACCGCGGGGTTCGGGGATTACACTTTGGTTTTGTGAATATTATGGATTTTGGGAAATCGGGCTTTTGTACATTGGATGATGAATGTGATGGTTGATTGATAATAAGTTTGTGCACTCGCAGAATACACGGCTGCACAAAAAAACACGCGGCTATTTGTGTTTTTTTGTTGTTAATATTATTGTGCAGAGATTGACAGAATATTCAATGCCCCTGCCGTAGAACGGCGTTGTGACATTCCCCTCTCAGAGTGGAGGATAGTTTGTTACAGCAGGGGCAGTTCCATGGACGCATTGGTAGGTGAGGAGACAGAGTTTGTATTGAATTCTGGAACGGATGGGTAACCAGTGAAGTGACTGAAGGACAGCAGTGATGTGGTCATATTTGCGTCTCCTTGTCAGGACCCTAGCAGCGCAGTTTTGGATGTGCTGGAGCTTTTCCAGGCTCTCCCAACAAGGAGAGCATTGCAATAGTCTAGTCTGGAGGATATAAATGCATGGATTAGTTTTTCTGCATCAGACTGGGTGAGTGAGGGGCGGAGCTTTGCAATGTTTTTGAGATGGAAAAAAGAGACTTTGGAGAGGTGACGTACCGTATTTTCCGGACTATAAGTTGCACCGGAGTATAAGTCGCACCAGCCCAAAAATGCATTATAAAGTAGAAAAAAACACAGATAAGTCGCACTGGACTATAAGTCGCACTTTGATGGGAAATTTATTTAAAAGATCTGAGACCAAGAACATACATCTCACCTTGAAAGCCAACTTAAAATAACAGGGGGTTAGTGAACAGGCTAAATAGCTACATGACGCACAACAAACTGAGTACGTGCCTGCTTTATTAACATAAAACCACTGCGTGAGTGGGACTTGGACTTTAAAGGGCTACTGGTAAGCTCAATGCTGGACTCCTTTTTTTAATATGTCACGTTGTTGTATTGGGTTAAAAGAAAAAAAAATAATTACCGGTAAATGTTCTAAAATGTTATACAAATGTTTGTATTAAAATTATACATATTTGCTAACCTGAAAAAAGATAATTATTAGTAAAATACTACTTAAATTAAAATAAATTGTATTTAAGTGTGGGAGCATGCAGGTCACAAACACACTTGACAGTATGAAAGTACCACTAAGTACCACTCAGAGCCTGGAGCGCCCTCTTGCAGTTGTCAGTGAAAATAACCAACATGTGAAATTATTCAACAATGTAATTTATTTCAAATATAAGTCGCTCTGGAGTATAAGTCGCACCCCTTGCCAAACTATGAAAAAAAGTGCGACTTCTAGTCCGGAAAATACGGTATATGATGATCTAATGTTAGAGTAGAATCGATTTTGACACCAAGATTTATCACAGGTGAAGAAAGCAGAATGTTGTGACCAGAGACCAGAATGCTTTTGGTGGAGGATGTTTTGATCTGGTGAGGGGTACCGATTAATATGGCTTCAGTCTTGTTGCTGTTGAATTGGAGAGAGTTTTCAGCCATCCATGCTTCTATCTCCTCGGCAGAAGGGCAGAAGAAGTTAGGGAGGGAGTGGAGTCCATTTTTACATATAACTGTGTGTCATCGGTGTAACAGTGGAATGAGATGTTGTGTTTACAAATGATTTGTCCAAGTGGAGATATGTAGATGGTAAAGAGTGAAGGTCCAAGAACAGAGCCTTGAGGAACTCCGCAGGTGACTGTGTGTGTGGTTTAGCAGTCCCCAGAGCCACATATTCTGTCCTGTTTGTGAGATATGATTTAAACCAGTTGAGTATGTTCCCAGAGAGTCCAACTGTAGTATGAAGACAGTTAAGGAGAATGCCGTGATCCACGGTGTCAAATGCAGCTGATAGGTCCAGGAAGAGTAGAGATGGGGAGCCCTGATCCGGCTATGAGTAGGTCACTCATGACTCGGACCAGGGTTGTCTGAAACATTCATTTCTCCAACATCTCTGAAAATGTTTCATATTTAAACAATCTATAAGTCCAGTCTGGTTGGTTTTATAACAGCTCTCCAGACCTGGTTCTAGGGGTAGATGTCAGTTCAGATGAGTTCTGGATCAGTGACTCTGGTGGTTGTTGTTCTGGAGCCCAACCTGAAACCAGCTGCAATGTGTCGCTCTGGCTCTGTTCGGGTAAAGTCTTCATGGCAACAAGATGACGTTGATTTCTCCTTACTGTTCCATGAGGTCCTTCAACCATGTATGAGCGTGGGGTTGTGTGTCTGCTCACCACAGCTCCACTTGATCCTAGATCTGGTATCCACACTTCTTGTCCTGGAACAAGTTGGTGAAGGTTCCGTGCTCGATGGTGCTGATTGAACTGCTGTGCATCTTTCATCCTCCTCTTGTTCTCCTTTTGAGAAACAGCCTCCATGTCAGGAAGAGCAGGTTGTAGAAGAGCTGGAAATGTCGGCACTGTGGTGCGAAGCCTCCTCCCCATGAGAAGCTGAGCAGGGCTGTATCCGTTCTGCAGTGGAGTAGCTCTGTATGCCAGCAGTGCAAGATAGGGATCAGCAGCTTTCTCCAGATCTTTTATGGTCTTGACTGCTATCTCAGCCTCACCACTATTTAACCAGGAAAGTCCCATTGAGATTGAAAACCTCTTTTCCAACGTGTCAGCGTATTTGTTGGATTTTCCTCCATGCTTGCATTCACGTTACTGGTTATGCAAAATCTTTCAGACCTTCTTATCCACTTTTCTCATTCTTGTGGCTCTGAAAAGTCGTCTCGTCTGCCATGTTCGAAATCGGCTTTTCCTGACCTCTAACAACAGGACTTCTGACACCTTGTCGTGTTATTTGAATTGAGGGAAACAACTAAAGGTGCAACTGTTTGCTTGTTAGTGCACTTTGTTCAAACGTTCCTTAATCAGCCTTCAACATGTGTCTCCTGTCTAGCCACGCTTCCCGCTGCCCGACACAGGCATGACGTCATATAAATGCGACCCTGTAGTTCTTTGACATATTTCTAATTAAACAATGGCATAACACCACACTTTCCTGTGTACTACATCTAATTTCTGCAATCTAGAGAAGAAGAGATAAGAGAAGAATGCTATAAATAAACTTCATATTAATAATCAATGATGCACTGATCCTCATATGATCTCTAAAGAAATAAGTTCATTTCATAGTAAACTGTACTCGTCATCATATTCTGAATCCCACACTGATACATTTTTCCAGACAATGAAAGATTTGATTCCTAAGATTGATGATAATTTTAGAAACTCTTGTGATTCAGAAATAACTTTGACAGAATCAGAGAAGTCTGTAAGCTGTCTTCATAAATTCTTCTGGGAGCATATCAAAGATTTTATTATTGAAATATTTAAAGAAATTATTCAAAATGGGTCTCTAACACATACAGTGAAACACATTCCTAAAGACCCAACATATCTGGATCGTTTCAGCCCTATAACCCTTTTAAATACTGACTACAAACTTCTACGTCGTCGACGTCTCACAGATTAAACATTAGTAAAGGTAGAAAACCAGCTCGTCCCATTTCTCCTCTTCTATTTACTGCAGCAGCAGAAATACTGTCTTTGCTCATTAAACACGCTGACTTTGGTAAGATGTCAGTTTCAATAACTCAACTAGCAGACGATACAACAATCTTCCTGAATAATCTACATGACATCCTAGGGCTGGGCGATATGGCCTAAAAATAAAATCTCCGATTTTATTTTTTTTAATTCGATTTCCGATTTTTTCCCGATTTTTTTTCTCCCCCTACTTAAGGAAAGCAATAAGTACAAACTGCAGCCAACTTAAAGCAAACGTTGCTTTTATTTAATCAAAATGCAAGACAAATGTAACCCCCATTTCTGGGATGAATAATAAATAAATAAACACACTCTTGGAATCAAAGTTAAGTATAAAATTTTTCTTCTTCTCACTCCCTTTTGGACTTGTGTTTATATAATTTTGTTGTGTTTTATATAATTTTTTCTTGGTTTTATATAATTTTTGTCTTGCTTTTTTCTTATTTTGTCATTCTACTCTTGTTTTCACTTGTCCAAAATGAAAAGGTTACTTACTTCAAGTCCCAGCTGTGTTTTCAGTCACACTTTGTAGTCTAGACTAAAAGGAGACAAACATTCACCTTGACAGTAGCACCATTTTCTAAAAAGTTATCAATACAGCTCATATCTGGGTCTAAAGTTTTAAATAAATTAATAAACCCTGTCTTGATGATGAAGCAGCAGGAGTCGCGGTTACCCCCCCCCCCCCCCCCCCCCCCGCCTCCGTCCTCTCCCGAAACAAAATCCTACGGTGGCCGCGTCGCAAATGAATATACAAGTAATAATTACAGCGCAGCATTCTTTATTAACAAATAACAGTAAAAAATAACTATCTAACTAATGAACTATCTATACAGGCGTTGTAGAATGAGTATGTGTGTTAGGGCGCGTGCATGTGTAAGTAGACTGAGCGCGTGCCACGTGACCGCGCGTGAGAGCCTTTGACTCCGATGAGCTCCTTTAGGTAAATGTTGCAGCGTGGGGGGGGGGCTCTTCCTCCACGTCTGTGACAGTAAAGCCACACCAGTTCCACACAACAGATGAGTTCATTTCTTTCTTGGGAACAAACTGCCCACTCTCACCGCTAGCCATGCTGTCGCGTGCTGTTTCGTGTGTTGTTTGCCGCGTGCCGTGTGAAACTAACGCTACGGAAGCTCTGAGGAGCCAAAAATGCGCCACATAAAAACTCGATTTAGTTATTTTGGAAATCGCCCGTAACAAAAAATTCGAATTAATTCATTTGATCGATTTATCGCCCAGGCCTATGACATCCCATAATTCTTAAAACTATTGACATCTATTCAAAAGCTTCAGGCATAAAACTGAACCTAAACAAATGTGAGATTTACCCATTAAACATGTAGATTATTCAATGCTGATAATATTCTGATTAGATCCACAGTTAAATATCTCAGAATGAATAAAACTAAAAACTCAAACTTTATTTATTTATATAGCACTTTTCATTTCAGTTAAAAACACAAAGCGCTTAACATAAAAGCAGATAAAATAATAATAAAAAAATGAAAAATATTTCAAACAGAAAACACAGGACAATCACACACAGAAATTCCACATTAGACATATAAAAATATAAATCTAATCATATATCTAGGAGGGGGGCTATACATAAAAATGTAGTGTCAGTGCTTACACTTTGTCTTCACTGTAAAAATGAGTCCTTGCATTTACTGCAATGTATGTCAAGAAGCAGCTCATTGTTTTTGAGACACCAGGGGGGTATTCCAGAAAGCAGGTTCTGCTAGCTCCCACGGTAAGTTTGAGGCTAAGGAAGTGGATAACCTCAGCTTTCAGTTCCAGAAATGGAGGTATGTTTCAGGGTAGGTCAAGTTGCCATAGCAACTCATGCTCTGAACATAACCTGGTCTGGAGCAGGTTTAGTTGAAGGTTAGTTTGTTTTCAGAGAGGTGCAGCAGCATGGCGTGTCCATTTGAAGATGATGTAGTGGATGAAGAAGCTCAGATAATACTTTTTCCACCATGAGAGGATGATAAGACCATATATGGATGTTTAAAGAGAAACTTTTTACTTTGATCTAACTTCATTATTTGATTCAGTTAAGATAAAATCTTTTTTTGTTATGGTCACCTTAAAAATAACACATAGTTTTCAGACAGTTATTTTCCTTTCATTCAAATTAATTCAATAAGTAGGTGTAACTTTGGTGCTGCTGTTAGATCGGCACCGCAAAGGATTCTGGGATATCATTCCCTTTGCCTGTCTGGACAGATTTGGGTTTAAGTGTGGCTTTTTATCTAGTTATTATCTAGTTATCTAGTTAGTTGTTTAGCTGTTTTACTGTGTTTTACTGAGTTATTGGTCCTACTGTGCTTACGTCTCAGCACCATGAGTGAGGGTGAAGGAGAGGAGAGGATGATGAGTTTTTATAGCACCCCTACACTCTCATTCTGCAAGTACAATGATGGGAAATTCGTTAATTAATTTTTGCACTCCGTGCATTTTTTACCGTCCTTTTTATTGTTATAAAAATTAGCATATTCACCGGCTCAATCTTAGACATATGAGAGTTCAATATATATATATATATATATATATATATATATATATATATATATATATATATATATATATATGCGTCACAAGGAAAATGGAAACAAGATCAGAAACTCGTGGGTTTACTTTTTCTGTTGATTTTCTCCAAGCAGAAATTCTTTTTTTTTTTTTCTTTTTTTATTTATTTATTTTTTTGATGATGCAGCCGTGTTACTTTTTTGTTGAACGTATAATCTTCATACGCCGTCATTAAAATCTCAGACTCCGTTACACTAATAATTTGCATGATTGAATGAATGAAATATTTCACACTAGTTGGTTTAAAGGCATAAGTATGCGTGTGTGAACAATATCTGTATTGTGTGCATGTTTTGTGTTCATGTTGACATGTGGACATCTTTGCAGTTAACAGGTGTGTTTACAACATCTGAATGTGTGTGTGGACAGGCCCCGCCCTTTGAGATTTGTATTACACTTGAACCTTACCGTAATGATAAACATCCAGTTAAGTTGTTGCTTTATGCTGCTTCATGGTTCTACCCCCCCCTCCTATTATCACCCTCCTATCCCCCTCCTCTCTAACATCCCTCTCTCTTCTTCCCTCCTTTCCTTTGCCGTCCAACACCAAAGATTTTCAAACATGATGGAATTTAATAAAGTTTGTCCTGGATTCCAAAAGGGGTTTATTCAGACATTCCTCTGGATTGTCTGTAGATTCATAACCCCTGTTGTTAAAGTAAAATATGTCCAACACAAGAGGCCTTCAGCTCTCATCTGTTTGCCCAGCTGTTGGACAGGACAAGTTAAAAAAAAAAAAAAAAAAAAAAAATCTCAGACTCCGTCTCACTTCCGTCTCAAGTGTCGCGCTTTCTTTTTTTCTCCACGCGTTTCCATGGTGACTCCAGAAATCGGCGATCTATTGAGAATGTCTTTATGTACACGACGTGCACGTGCGTTAACCCAGGGCTACCAAGTCGAGCGTAATTACGCCAACTCATATCCGGTCTTCTGGAACCGACATACCCAGAGTAAGCAAGTTCAGGTGGATTTCAGCCAGAGTTCAGGGTTAAAGTCAGGCTAGTTTAAACATGCAAACTGGAATACCCCCCAGTTTCACAGCTGTAGACACGCCCCTCTGTGCATTCACGCTCTCTCTTCCTGTTCTCCGGCACATCCTGACGGTGGTGAAGGCATCATCCATCTCTGATTCTGACAGTTCTCTACCAATCCACAGAGATCTGCAGGTTCTCTGGTCTAGAATGTTCTGCTAGGTTTCTGGATTGACTCCATTCCTGCAGAAACACTCTGATCACATGAAGCTAAAAGAAAACAAGAACCATGTTTACATGAAGCTGACACATGGGGGCGCTGCAGGACTGCTTCTGGAACAGCAGAAACTACAGTAGAACCTGTTTTTACTGGGAGGAGGAAGTCTGAATTTACAGGAATTGATGTGTTTTTCCTGCATGTTGGTGTTTTCTTCATGAATCAGAAGTTCAGATTCTGACAGAAGTCTCTGGATCAGAACTCTGTTCTTGGTGTTTCTGTAGTTCATGTCAGATGAACGAGATGGAATATTTCATACAGTTGATCTAGAACAGAAGGGAAAATGAAACATAAAGACTGATCTGATAGAGGAAGTGGGCGTGGCCTAACAGGTCTGTCCAGGTGTGTGTTTGTCGTTCAGCTGCAGGTACAGACATTCAGACGTTACAGTGAGTTCAAGTTCTACAGAATCAGGGATTTCATCATCAGAACAATGTCTGCTGTTCTGTCTCCATGGTTCTCTGTGGTTCTACTTCTCCTCTGTGGATCTTCTGAAGGTACGTTCTGCTGATTTACATCCAGAGAAACTTCAACAGAATCTAATGTGAAGATACTTTCACTTTCACCAGAGCTGGACTTCTCTATGTGACCTTTGTTTTATTTCTACCCATAACTTCTAAAGGATTTGGTCATGATGAGACTACAGTAGAAATTTATTTATCTAAGACAAAGGTTCACTTTCATCCAGGTGACTCTTTTTGAATTTCCTTCCTGAAAAACAATTTCCAGTCACATAGCTTAAATGTTCTGTATCACTTCTATAAAATAAATAAATATTAATGTGTTAATGTTTTTTATTAGTTGTGTGTTAATGTGTTAGATGGTAAATGGCATATATTATATTTCTACCTACAAGGACAAAGCGCTTTACAGTCACACACACATTCACACACTGGTGGCGGCTCCATTAACGTTAATGTGTTAACGTTGACAGCCCTGATTTCTTCTTTTAAATAATCATAAATAGGTTTAACAACTTGGTCTATCTTTGGTACAATAACTGAAACCAATTAAAGCCGCGGCTGGTGTTGTCTGACCTGTAATACCCACCCACTAACCACCCTCGCCTCTACGCACCACTGCTGCCCTCACTGCCATCCTTGGACAAAGGCTACTAGAGGCTGCATGTGACAAATTGATGTAAACTTTTTATCTCCATAGCAACCACTTTATGTTTTGGTCACCAAGGATCCTGAACAGGTTGATAAAATTGAAGAGAAAGTAAACTTTTGGATGTCCTTAGCATCTGAGGTTTTTGGCTAACCCCGCCCACATTCCTGACATGTTCATCTTCTACTGTATATCATTTTGTTTAGGTCTTCCAGGATCCATGCATTAAATTTTCACATAATTCTGTTTAAAAATATGCAAGTTCCAACACCACTTTTGGGAGCTCACCATGCGTTCACCAGCTCAGTGGTTAGTGTCCATACTGTGACTAGAAGGTCACAAGACTTTAAAACTGGACCCAGTGCCCCCCTGCTTGACACTCAGCATTGAGGGGTTGGATTGGGGGGTTGAACCACCAAATGGTGCCCGGTGGCCGTGTCTGCAGCTCACAGGTCAAATGTGGAGAACAAATGTCCCACACCCAGGTGTGTGACAGATAATCAGACTTTAACTTTGGCTTTTGTTAGACAGGACAAGTTGAAATAAATAAATAAATAAACCTGATACTAAATCTGGTTCTAATTTTTTTTGTAAATAATAATAGAAATATAATCATTACAAAACTCTCGCAGACACAACCACACACTGATGCAAGGCACAGCTCCTCACAAAAACAAAGAACAAAAGAAAAAAAAACGTATACATACATAAAAATATAAACAACTTTCAGCAAACATTTAAATTCAAGGCAAACAACAATCTGGACCCTAGATCTGTAACTATTCTGTAACAGATTTACAAATGTCATCAGTAACAGGATTTGAGTTCTGAATCCATTCAATGAGGAGAAATACAGTCTGACTTCAATTTTGAAAACACAGGAAGTTCGGCTGATCGTTTTTCCACTTTTTCTATGAATATGATGTTTTCCCCAAATCAGGAGGATGGTCACTAATGTTGTCGTCTCTTTTGACAACTTACTGATATAAAACAAAATATATTTTTCTGTGAATTTATGAGGTTCATATTCTAAGCCAGTTATGAAAATCATGTCCAGAATCTTTAGATCTCTGGACATGAAAAAAACAGCTGTCTGGTTGTTTCTGGGGCTGCATGACAGAAATCACACGGAATATGGTTCTAAATCTAGAACTAAAGATGCTTTTTTAGAAATTCAAGATGGCAGCCTCTCTTCAAGGTCAAACTCCAGAGGTCGTTGTAGACTGAAGCAACAGCACGTTTTCCATATTGTAGAAATCAGTTAAATGTGGAAGGTTCTCTATGATTGACGGCTGGTCCATAAGGAGGATGTGAGAGCGGTCCAGATGTTTCCTCACAGCAGCAGAATGATGGGAGAATGTCTGACAGCTCCTCCTTCTGGATCTGCAGAGGGTCCAGAGATGTTCTCCAAGCTGAAGGAAGTTCTCCTGAAGTCTGAAAGGTTCTAGCTGGAACAGATTCTGGTTTTACCGCCTTTCAGGGAAGAATTCATCTCTGAAGATCCTACAGAAAAGACATGAAGCTCTCAGATGTCCTCCAGCTAAACCCAGTCCAGATCATCACAGAGAACCTCAGAGTTCTGCAGCAGCTCATCCAGAACTGTAGAACCTGGTTCTCCACAGAAGAACTCACAGATCATCAACAGTTTTAGGAACTTTTTCATCTGAAGTTTAGGAACCAAAGAGGCAGAAAATCTTTTTCTTCTTTCTGTGTTCTGACCGTTAGAGGTTCTGGAGGAATTCTGGACCAACAGAACCTTCACAGACAAACTGGAGGTTCTGAGGATCCAGAAAGTTCTGGAATGATGAAGAAGAGCTGAAGTCTCCCTCTTTCATCTCTGTGTTCTTCTCCTTCAGGTCAGAACATCACAGCTGAACCTGGAGAGAACGTCATTCTGACATGTAGAACTGAGAAGAATGATGAGCTCACTGTTTTGGAATGGAGCAGAGAAAGTCCTGGAAAAAAGAAGGTGTTTGTGTTCAGAGATGGAAAACCATATACTACAGATATACATGAATCCTACAGTAACCGAGTGTCTCTGAAGGACAGTCAGATGAAGGATGGAGATCTGTCTGTGGTTCTGAAGAACGTGACGATGAATGACTCTGGAACATACCAGTGTAGAGTCAAACATGAAAATGATCCACAGAGAGAACCGATCCTGATCTCCACCATCAGTCTGTCCGTGGTTCCTCCAGGTGAGCAGTGTTTGTGTTCCTGCTGGATGTCAGAGTAAAGGTCTCAGATCAGACGTGTTTTCTGAAGATGTTGTTGATGAGACTCTGCAGGAAGCAGCTGCTCTGATGAGGAAGAGGAGAGGATTCTGTTCTGCACTCATCATCCTCTCTCTCTCCTGCAGGAGAACAAGGAGGACTGGAAGGAGACAAAGAAGAAAAGAATGAGGATGGAGGAACAAATAAAGAAGGACTGGATCAAGGAGGTGTCATTGGGATGGTTCTGTCAGTTCTTGTTGTTGTTGTTGTTGTTGTTGTTGTTGTTGTTGTTGGTCTCTGGATTTACTGGAGGAGAAGAGGTCCAAACCAAAGGAGACTGAACATCATCCAAACTCAGATTCTGATGCAGAGAGAAAGACATAAAAACACAAAGACAAAAGAAAATACAGATTATTATTAAGTTACAAAAAAAAGCAAGACATCATTATAATGTTGTGATTCTCTTTGTGTCAAAAACTCTTCAGGTTTTTCTTTTCTAAACAGAGTGTTGTGTTCTGCGTCCTGATTGGCTGTTGAACACTGACTGTCCTCCATGCCTCCATTCTGTTCAGAGACTCTATGCAGTTTATAGAAACCTTCATCACAATCAGATTTCTTTTCAATCTAGAAAACTGGATTCATTTTTTATGAAGGTTGGAACTCTGAGAGTTTATAGTTCCTCTCTGGTCTGTTCTCAGTCTTTTCCTGATGATGCTGTGTTTAGCTAAAATTATACAACCTGATGTCGTTTTCTAGGACATAGTTACTGCAGAGTTCACAAGAAATTTACTGTTGATGCAGAGTAAGCCTGCCCCCCTTCCCATCATCCCTTTGTTTACAGTTTCTGCTGCTAGCTTACAGCCCCTCAACCCCCCAGTCTAACATTATCCATCCGTCCAGTTCTGATCCAGATTCCAGTTCAGACCAGAAAATCAAAGACATTCATGGATCTGTTGGTCTGACAGTGGATGATCAGAGCAGGGAGACTTTGGCCCCGCCCAGCGTGTTTTCTGCATCACAAATAAGATCTTTTCTAAACAGCATTTTCATCTGCTCCTGATAACACTTTGAATAAATGATCAGAAATGTAGTTTAATCTAGAATGTCTCTACAAATGTCTTCCAAATGCTTCAAGAACGTGTAAAAAACTCCAAAATAACATTTAGAGAGTCTCTAAAGAAGAGAGAAAATGTAGAACGTATGTTGTGAGGACTTCTAGTACTTCTTCTGCCTTAAGCATCTGTGATTCTACTGCATGAATTTACCCTCAGGGGTAATTTATGGACCATGTCCCTTTTGGTAAACAAGGGCAGCTGTATTTAATGTGTCACATGTGTCTGTAATGTACACGTATGTTCTATGTGTGATTAGGAGTTGGTGTGATGTCAGGATATCT
Source organism: Oryzias curvinotus (assembly GCA_023969325.1). NCBI lineage: Eukaryota > Metazoa > Chordata > Actinopteri > Beloniformes > Adrianichthyidae > Oryzias > Oryzias curvinotus. The sequence goes on from JALJSC010000074.1 coordinate 108,266, forward strand.
ATGTCTAATCAGTTTATGAATTCCTGTTTAATTTGTTTCTTAACACGTTCTAAACAATAATCCATACTCAAAATCTGTGAAGAAGAATACATTTCTTGTGGAATTTCTAAAATGTTTTTTGTGAAACAGTGTGCACATTTGTGAGAAACACTTATTGTGCATTTGTAAAACATTCAGTGTGCATGTGTGAAACACAATGTGTGTGTTTGTGAAACACAGGGTGTGCATTTGTGAAACACAATGTGTGCATTTCCAAATTTATTTAGCACGTTTGCATAAAATGACATTTGTGAATCGAAGTGTGTATTTGTGAACTAGGTTGTGTGCATTTCTGATTATTGAGACTGAATTAACTCCATATAAAAATGCAATTTTCTCTTAATATTTCAACAATTTTTGACTAAAATAAAACAATAGTTTAGATACAATTTTTTTTTAAAAAGTGTTGCTTCCCTGCTGGACGGATTCAGAGCTCGGAGGTTTTTTTCTGCTGCAGACATTTTAAACACGTTCATCACTACACTGACATGAATACATACTAAACTCGGTTTGATTTTAGCTGCTCTGCTGATCCTTGTGGGTTTTACTCTGAGACAAACGGGCCAGAATGGTTGAAAACGGCAGAAACCCGTTAGAACAGAACTGACACAAAGTCCAAAGTCCATGTCTGCCCCGGAGTACCGGCAATATGAGACAGAGACACCTGATTGGTTAGAATCTGGACCAATCAGCAGCTGTTTGATGGCAGCTTGGTCACGTCAGACCGAAACTTAACTCAGCAAAGATAAGAAAAAAGTGAGATGACACACAACGCATGTGAATTTCTTCATGGCGATGCCAGTGGCAGTCATATCACGCTAAGCAAAATCAAAGATAGGACAAAAGCGAGATTTGAAACAACACACACAAAAACATGTGTTTTGCAAACGCAAAAAACATTTTTGAGCAAAAAAAAAAAACAATTTTTGAGCAAAAAAAACAATTTATAAGCAAAAAACTTAGAAAGTTTTGTGTGCAACATGGTGGCAGAAATATCACTCCATAGTTCAATAGCTGATATAACTGCATGTAGAGATAATGGTTGATCACAGAATTCCTTCAATCAGTATCAATGACTTTCATTTCTGTGAGAGATTCTAGAATGAGATTGTTAGTTTCTTCACATATTTAGATTCATAGAGTTTAGTGTAGAAGTCAGAGCAGTAACTGTTATTTTCTTAGGATTATCTGTAACATTCCCATCAATATTTCATTTTTGTATTGAATTATTCTGAGCATTAAATCTTTCTAGAAGACAGAACTCTGCAGTGTTCTGCTCTCCTTCCTCCATCCATCTCCTCCTGCTTCTCCTTCAAGCTCCTTCAGCTTTTCCTCTCCTCATATCTGCAGTTTGTTCTGCAGCTTGATGAGAATATTTACATTTATACGATCTTCATCAAAGCAGCTTGTAACCAACCAAACATTTAGAGGAGAAAAGCCGTTTGTTAGAGAACCCCAGCAGGAAGAAGGGCCTGGGTCAGATGTTCTGATGTTCAGATGCTAGAACAAAGCATCCATGAAGATCCACCTTCCAGCTGGACTGCAGACGACAAGCAGACTCAGAGTGGTGTGAGGTTCTGGAAGCTTTCTTTCCTCTAGAACCCCATCTGCAGGTTCTCCTCACCAGAAGAAGTTCAGCTTCTCTGCAGGCTGGTCTCCACCTTTCTTCACTGAAGCTCCATCTTTTCTCAGAGGAGAAGAACCTCTGAACATCTGTTCCACTTCTTCCAGATGAGGCTGGAGCTTCTCTAGAGGGAACTTCTGCTTCTTCTGACCTTTGGACTCTTATTCTGAAAGGTTCTAGAGTCTGGACTGCAGAGAAGATCCACTTCAGGAACATAGGGGTGTGCCAAAATATCGATATGGTGATATATCGTGATATTTAGTCCCGCGATCGATTCTCGAGACGTCTTCATCAAGTATCGACCTTTTATTTACGTTTAAAAACCCCGTAAAACGTTATATTAACCATCCTTTGGTAAGACAATTCCTTGGAGGGTCGATAGGGGGCGCTCGTTGCGAGATCGGCTGTTGCGGGTGGACAAAGAAGAACACACATTCAAACAAAGATGGCGGAGGGGAAAACAAGGAGAATAGCGAGAGCAGCGAGTTAAAAGACGAGCCGGCAGCATTGAAGCTGCATCAACGGAGTTGTGTGAGAAAGCTGTGGCTGCTGCTGTCTGAAACCGACACAGACCGACGCGGATACTTTTTTTCAGACGAAGCTACCGCCGTCTTCTGAGAGAGCAGGGACAACAAACGGAAAACGAACTCTGTCCCTGCAGCAACGTGGAGAATGAGGAATTTCTTTGTCATTTCATTGATTTTATTGAATGCATTAGAGCCACGCTTTGACATTCCCTCTGGGAAATACTGAAAAAGGATCCCTGCTCTGTCTGCCCAGACCAGAGCTACGGCTGAGATGGAAACGGAAAAAGAAGTGTTATCCCTGCCCTTTGACCCCCCTTCTCCTCTAAGCAGCGGTAGATGAGTGGCGTCTTGATGCTAAAGTCTGTGGTTCTCCAGAAAAACATGAACATAAACATACATCACATGCAGCTTTACCCCAAACGTGTTGTTCACAAAGACGTTAACTTTTAGATGCACTTCAGTTCTTCATGTATTTTATTTCTAGTTATTTATTATGAATGTAGTTTATGTCTTAAATAACTTAAAGGAAAGTTCCTAGATACTTGATTTATTTTTCTGTGAGAATTATATTTTTGTTTACACCACATTTGCACTAAATGGTGTCATTTATTTTTTAACAAAGACACTATAATTTGTTCACAGAATAATATCTGATTTACAGCTATTTTTAAAATTAAGCGATGGCTATGGTTTGTTTTTCAAAAGTTAATACCAAGTGTCTGGCAGCTACTTGACTCATTCATTTTTTATCCTTTTTACAGCAGTTTTGTACTAAATAATGACACTGCTGTTCATGTTCACTATTGTTTAAACTGAATTTTACAGATATTTCCAAATGAAAATTGTCATTGTTTGTCAAAGACAGAGTATTACTGATTTCAGCATGTTACACAAAAGTCTGTTATTCATTACACCAAATAGGACACAAGTTGTTTATTATCATGGTGTTTAAAAAATAAAAATAAATGGGGAAATATTTTCCAAAAAGCTGTTTTTCAAGTTCTTCTTTCTTAAAGTTTGATTTATTGTGAGTTGTTAAAGACGAGATATATGGATTATCACATTATCGCCATATTGTGATCGTATCGTTATTGTGAGCAAAGTATCACTAATCGTATGGTATCGTGAGGTACCCAGTGATTCCCTGCCCTACTTCAGAGTGTGTGGCCCCGGTGAGGTCTTCCCAGGTTGGGATGGTTAAGGATATCAAAAACCTGATGTTCAAATGGGAAAAGAAACATCCCACAGTCTGCATGAATTTCTAAGGACCCGTAGATTAGAAGAGCTCTGCTTCTGGACAATCTGCTCTGAGTCCCCCCCCTCACAGCAACCAGGTTTTATTACCCAACATGTAAATCACATGATAGAGTAACAACTTATATCTTAGTGCAGAGGAAGAGTACAATAAAGCAAACATATTACCATGCTTTGAAAAAGAAAAGGCGTGTGCAACTTAACATAAACATAGAAAACCCAGCAGTCTCAGTTTTAGTTTGTTTTAACGTTTTAGTCATTTCCAGCAGGCCTTTACCAAATCACCAAGCAAAATACACACCCAACACCATATAAATATATACACACACATTATTCCAAGCGTCTCTGTTCAAAACTAGAGTTTGGTGTAAATGAGTTCTTATCTCAGTCTCTCAGACCCAGCAATGCATTGCGTTTAACCCAAAAACAAAACAAACAGGCTCGAGCTCACCGGTGTGGGTACCAGATGTTCTCGGGTTGCCGTATGTCTCGGGGTCCTTCGGGGTCCTTCGACCAATGATGACGTCACACTATTTGATTGGCTGTAAGGTTGCCACGATCAATTAGTTAACGTCGCTAAGTTTTTTTTAAACTTTATTGACAATTGCGGTATCATACATTAACAATGACATTAACGTTAATAACGAACAATAACAATGTAATCAATATTGCCTCGAAGATCAGTCACCATAGCCAAACATAACATATTAAGATAGAAAAATAAAGAATAGAGGGGAAAAGAGAAACAAGGAACATAACACACAAATAAATAAAAAGGAACATAGAAAAAATCTAAATAGTCTAATACTAGTTAAGTTAGGGGTACTCGTGAAGTTTGTATTTCTGAACAAAACTAAGCAATTTCAAGCCATTTTTTTTTCCTTTTAATGAAGTGATTGAAAGTAAAAACAAGAGCTCTTTATTAAATGTTATAAAAAGCGGTTTTGGGCTTCAAAACTTGACCTCACCAAGATGGCGGTGCTCTCCTCCAATGAGGAACCACGTGATGTCTCCTCTAGTGATATAACTCATTGGAAGGACCCCGAGAACATCCGGCAACCCGAGAACATTCGGTACCCACACCGGCTTTCCGTCAGTCCTTGGTGTGTAGATTCCAATAGGAGGAAAAAAAAGGAGGAGGAAAAAAACTCCACGTATTAATCTGTCCACCAGGAAAAGGAAAAGTCCAGGGTGTAGAGCTTGAAGTGGAGCGGCTCTGGAACATTCAGTGTCGTCCTCAGACACGGCTCTCCGTTTGCCGGGGAAACGTCGTTTTTAAACAACAGCTGTTTTCCCTCGTAGCAGCCCGTGTCATTAGAAGCTCCGCCCCCCTCATAGACAGAGTTGCCTTCTTAAAGCCGCATGCTGCCTTTACTTATGCCCGTTTAAAACAGTCACACAATAAAAAGCTATAGCCATGATATTTTAACTAGCATGTGAAACATATATTTTGCCCCTGCAGGAATTTATAGCAAAATAAAAAACTGTTCATCATGCTGTTTGTCGCATACAATTATTCTTTGTTCATCCTTACAAGCACGAACTTAACAGACCAGCCATTCCTGGCACCAATGACAGTCATGACGACATCACTTCAGCACAGAAAGAAACACTGATACAAGTTTCAGCACTTAGTTCACACAATGTTTGACAAGTATAAAAGTTTAATAAAATACCTAGTCATGTTACAAGACATTCAGAGTGAAGATTCTGCATTTGTGTTTCTCTCTGCATTAGAATCAGAGTTTAGACGATCCTGTTCAGGATTATGCTGGTTGTTGGAACCACTGGAACTTTGGTTTGGACCTTTTTTCTTCCTGTAGATCCAGAGGACCAACAACAGCAACAACAACAGCAGCAAGAACTGACAGAACAATCCCAGTGATCCATATTGGACCCAGTCCTCCTCCCTCTCTTCCTCCATCCTCATTCTTTTCTTCTTTGTCTCCTTCAGTCCTCCTTGTTCTCCTGCAGGAGAGAGAGAGGATGATGAGTGCAGAACAGAATCCTCTCCTCTTCCTCATCAGAGCAGAGCTGCTTCCTGCAGAGTCTCATCAACAACATCTTCAGAAAAACACGTCTGATCTGAGACCTTTACTCTGACATCCAGCAGGAACACAAACACTGCTCACCTGGAGACGGATCACCTGGAGACGGATCACCTGGAGGAACCACAGACAGATGGATGGAGGAGATCAGGTTTGTTTTTGTCTGTGGATCATTTTCATGTTTAACTCTACACTGGTATGTTCCAGAGTCACTAGTCGTCACGTTTTTCAGAACCACAGACAGATCTCCCATCCTTCATCTGACTGTCCTTCAGAAACACTCGGTTCTTGAAAGATTCATCTATATCTTCAGTATATGGTCGTCCATCTCTGAACACAAACACATTCTTTGTCCGAAGTCCTTCACTGGTCCATTCCAGAACAATGAGATTGTATTTGTTCTCAGTTCTACATGTCAGAGTGACGTTCTCTCCAGGTTCCTTTGTGATCTCCAGACCTGCAGGAGAAGAACACAGAGATGAAGGAGGAAGACTTCAGCTCTTCTTCATCATTCCAGAACTTTCTGGATCCTCAGAACCTCCAGTTTCTCTATAAAGGTTCTGTTGGTCCAGAATTCCTCCAGAACCTCTAACGGTCAGAACACCAGAAAGAAGAAAAAGATTTTCTGCCTCTTTTGTTCCTAAACTTCAGATGAAAACGTTCCTAAAACTGTTGATGATCTGTGAGTTTCTTCTGAGGAGAACCAGGTTCTACAGTTCTGATGAGCTGCTGCAGAACTCTGAGTTCTCTGTGATGATCTGGACTGGGTTTAGCTGGAGGACGTCTGAGAGCTTCATGTCTTTTCTGTAGGATCTTCAGGGATGAATTCTTCCCTGAAAGGCGGTAAAAACCAGAATCTGTTCCAGCTAGAACCTTTCAGACTTCAGGAGAACTTCCTTCAGCTTGGAGAACATCTCTGGACCTCTGCAGATCCGGAGCAGCAGATCCAGAAGTGACCATTAATTATTAACCAAAACAAATGACTGAATCAGACATTTCTGACATCATTGTTCTGCAGATCCATAACTCCTACATGAAAATCAATTATTGTTGTAATATTATCATGTTTCTAGATATGAGAAACTATCTCCACCTTTTTGTTGTTCATTTGTTCCTTTTTTAAACAATATAAATGGATTTATCTGGTCTTTTTCCAGATTCTCAAAGTTCTAACAGTGTGTCCATCATTCCTTCCTTCCTTCCTTTATCAGTCATGGTGATGGTATCTACTGATGAACCACTGCTGTCCTGGGGCAGACTGACAGAGGACAGGCTGCCAGTGCTCCTGGCCATCACCAGGACACTTTCACCACCAGTGGGGTCATGCTGGAGGCGGGGATGTTCTTGCCCAGGGACACAGCAGCAGCTAGCTGGGGGGGGGGGGGGGGGGTCGAACCACCGATCCTTCGATTACTGGCCGACAGCTCAACCGCCTGAGCCACTGCCGCCTCATTTTTGTGTTTGTTTTGAACAAAATTTCAGAGCTCAGCTCAACTGATGAAGACACTGAGTGGAAAAACTGCATCCATGGAAGAGTTAGAGTCCAGTTTCTACGAGTCAATAAAACACCCAGATTAAGGTTTCTTTGAGATAAATAAATTTCTACTGTAGTGATTACTGTGTCATCATGACCAAATCCTTTAGAAGTTATGGGTAGAAATAAAACTAAGGTTATACAGAGAAGTCCTGATGGTGAAAGTGAAAGTATCTTCACGTTAGATTCTGTTGAAGTTTGTCTGGATGTAAATCAGCAGAACGTACCTTCAGAAGATCCACAGAGGAGAAATAGAACCACAGAGAACCACAGAGACAGAACAGCAGACATTGTTCTGAGGATGAAATCACTGATTCTGTAGATCCTGAACTCACTGTAACGTCTGAATGTCGTTAACTGCACCTGAATGACAGTCAAACACCTGAACTGACCTGTTAGGCCACGCCCACTTCTGCCTTTATCAGATCACTCTTTAACTTAAATTTTCGCTTCTGTTCTAGATCAACTGTATTAAATATTCCATCTCGTTCATCAGACATGAACTACAGAAACACCAAGAACAGAGTTCTGATCCAGAGACTTCTGTCAGAATCTGAACTTCTGGTTCATGAAGACAGAGTTTCAATTCCTGTAAATCCAGACTTCCTCCTCCCAGCAGGAACAGGTTCTACTGTAGTTTCTGCTGTTCCAGAAGCAGTCCTGCAGCGCCCCCATGTGTCAGCTTCCTGTAA
>JALJSC010000075.1:0-163305 GCA_023969325.1 Oryzias curvinotus
CGGAAGCTCCGAGGGGGAGCAGAAAGCCGTCCAAACCTGCAAGGTGAATTGTGGACCGCGGTCAGACACAATATCGGAAGGGATGCCGTGATGACGGAAGACATGGTTAACTAGGAAGTTGGCAGTTTCAGTAGCAGAGGGGAGTTGGTGTAAGGGGATAAACTGAGCAGCTTTGGAGAACCGGTCAATAACAGTAAGTATAACAGTAAACCCATGCGAGGGAGGCAGGCCTGTGACGAAGTCAATAGCGATGTGGGACCAGAGTCGGTGAGGCGTAGGCAGAGGCTGGAGATGGCCGGCAGGAGACGAGTTGGAGGACTTAGCCCTGGCGCAGGTGGTACAGGCGGCGATGTACTGGCGTACATCTGCGTCCATTGAAGGCCAGTAGAACCGACGTCTGAGGAGTGCGAGGGTCTGACGAACACCACCATGGCAGGCGACCTTGGAGCTGTGACCCCAGGTGATGACATCGGACCTGAGTCTGTCCGGAACAGAGTGCCAGGGGGACAGGCAACTGAGTCAGGTTTCTCACCTTGGACCTGTAGTAGCTGGGTTTCTACGTCCGAAGTGAGGTTGCCCACAAAGAAGGAGTACGGAATGATAGGGAGAGTGGTGTTGTCGTCCGAGGTGCAATATTTACGTGACAAGGCGTCGGGTTTGCCGTTCTTACTGCCCGGGCGGTAGGTGATGGTGAACTTGAACCTATCAAAAAAAAGACACCAGCATGCTTGTCTGGAGTTTAGTCTTTTTGCAGAACGTAAATAAGCCAGATTTTTATGGTCAGTCCATACAATAAACGGTAGTTCAGCCCCCTCCAACCAATGTCTCCACTCCTCGAGAGCCAGCTTGATGGCCAATAGCTCACGGTTGCCGATGTCGTAATTCTGCTCTGCAGGATTAAGCTTCCTAGAAAAGAAGGCGCATGGCTTGAGTTTGCCTGATGTTGAGTCTCGCTGGGACAGTACGGCCCCCACACCGGAGTCCGAGGCAGCGACCTCCACTGTAAACTGTTTGTGGATGTCAGGTTGGATGAGAATGGGTGCAGAGGTGAACAGTTCTTTGAGTCGTGTGAAGGCGGAGTCTGCGGCAGTGTTCCAAACATATGGGATCTTGACAGAAGTGAGACGAGTGAGAGGGGCTGCGATTTGCCTGTAATTGCGTATGAAACGGCGATAGAAATTTGAGAATCCAAGAAACTGCTGCAGTTTTTTTCGAGTCTCGGGGATACTCCACTCGGAGACCGCTTGGATTTTGGCAGGGTCTGGCTTGATTTTGCCGGCCTCGAGAATGTACCCCAAGAACGAGACAGAGTCAGCGTGAAATTCACACTTCTCGGCTTTCACAAACAACTGGTTTTCTAAAAGCCGCTCGAGAACCAGCCTGACGTGGTGACGAGTTCTGTGGGGTTGTGAAGTATACCAGAATGTCATCTAGATAGATGAATACAAAACGGTTGAGATAATCACGAAGGACGTCATTTACCAGACGCTGGAAAATGGCGGGGGCGTTGGTGAGGCCGAAAGGCATGACTAAATACTCGAAGTGTCCAAGGGGGGTGTTGAAGGCAGTTTTCCATTCGTCTCCCTCCCGGACCCCAACCAGATGGTAGGCATTACGAAGATCTAATTTTGAAAAGATGGTAGCCCCCTGGACAGAATCAAAGACGGAATTGAGGAGAGGTAGAGAGTATTTATCTTTTACTGTTATTTGGTTGAGTTCACGGTAATCAATGCAGGGTCTGAGGGATCCGTCCTTCTTCTCTACAAAGAAGAACCCGGCTCCCGCAGGGGAGGAGGAAGGACGAATGTGCCCAAGAGATAAGGCTTCCTGAATGTAGTTCTCCATGGAGAGCTTTTCAGGGCCGGATGGATTGTACAACTTCCCCTTAGGGAGGGAGGCACCACTGAGAAGTTCTATAGCACAGTCGTAGGGTCTGTGAGGAGGCAACGCACACGCTTTGGACTTACTAAAAACGGATCTAAGGTCGTGGTAACATGACGGCACCTTTGAAGATCAATGTTCTCATTATCGGGAAGTTTAGTCTAGGCAGTAGCGTGGAATAGCTGAATGTAAACAATTTGCCATACAATAGGTGCTCCAATTGGTGATCCGAGAGGTAGACCAGTTAATTTGTGGGTTATGTAAACGTAGCCAGGAAAACCCCAAGATAACGGGAGTTTGGGGAGAGTCGGTAATGAAAAATTGGTGATACTCACGATGATTACCGGACATGATTAGCTGGATGGGTTCGGTGCGTGAAGTTATTTTGGACAGCAACTTCCCTCCTAACCCGGCAGCCTTTACAGGGGCATCAAGAGGCTTGACAGGTAAACTGAGTTGACGAACCAGACCAGAATCGATGAGGCTGTGTTCAGCTCCAGAATCTATGAGGGCATAACATTCATGAACATGGTTAATACTAGGGAACTTGACAGGCATGAAAAGGAAAGGCTTGGCTTTACTTTCAGACGGATCCCCTCGCGACCTGTCACTCAGCGAGGGGTTCTGGAGATTTAAACGGTTCTTGCATTGAGATACAATATGACTGGCGTCTCCACAATAAAAACACAACCCCTCATGGCGGCGCTTGAGCCTTTCTTCGGATGAAAGCTTCGAATGACCAATCTGTATTGGCTTTTCAGAAGGCAGGTTGGAATTTTCAGCGCCGACAGGTGGTTGTGAGTGGTCCAGAGGAGAGTGAACAAAATATTCCGAGGGAGGCTGCCGGGTGACACAACTCCGTTCCGCGTGGCGTTCACGAATCCGTATGTCAGAACGGAGAGCGGCGGTAACCAGTTCTTCGAAATTATCGGCCTCTGGTTGTGTACACAGATGGTCTTTGATTTCTTCGTTCAATGATTGATAGAACACTCCCTTGAGCGCGATATCAGGCCAGCCAGCTTCGACCGCAAAAATGCGAAAGTCTATGATGTGGTCACTTACAGGACGGTTACGCTGCTTGAGGCTTAGTAACCGCCGGGTGGCGTCTTCCTGCTTTCGCGGCTGATCGAATACGAGCTGAAATTCTCCGATGAATCGCTCGAAGGGCAGATGAGAGACAGGGTTAGCGGCCAAGAAAGCTTGAGCCCACTGCAGTGCCTTGCTGCGGAGTGAGTTGACAACCAGCGCAATTTTGTGTTGATCAGACTGATAGTACCTGGGTGATTTTTGAAATATCAGGCGACATTGTAATAGAAATCCGCCGCAGGTCTCCACGTCACCATGGAACAGCTCGGGCTGAGACCGGATGTTTTCAGGGTCCATGGCAGGGGCGGACTGGAAAGCGTTGCCGTGAACCGGATGTGAAGCTGCGGTGGAAGAAGCAGATGCTTGACCAGATAAATCCAAGAGTGTTTGATTTATACCTTTGATGTGAGAAATCAGATCTTCCTGGACGGTGGTGATGCGAGTGAGTGTGCTGTACAGGAGTTCTAAGAATAATCCGTGTTGTTCTACGGCGGAGCGGAGTCCTTCCGGGTCAGCTGGGTCGGGGTAATGGCTAGTTCGTTCTGTCATGGCTAGCAGGCTGTGGCAGACCCAGATGCTGGAACCCGGAAGGATACTCGGCAGACAGAGTGATAAGTAATAATGGATTTAATTCTGGAACAGAATAAAATGAGCGAATGTGGAGAAGCTGGTTGGAGGTTCTTGAGGGCGAACACCGTGGTCCAGAAGAATGCCAGAGGGACGCCGAGACAGGAAGCAGCGAGAGGTGAGTGTGGCCTTGATTTCCAGACGAAGGCAGGATCCTGAGCAGTAGACAAAGCAAGGGATTAGTCAAGGAAGCGAGAACCAGAGCGAGACAGAAAGCCAGTGAAGCACCGTGGAGTAGAACGAACTAGCGTCGAGTACAGGTCCTGGTCCTCCTTAAGAGCCTGGGTCCTGATGATGCTGACGAGGCACAGCCGTTGTCAGCAGGTGGACTAGATGACGAGGGCCCGGCCGGGGGCACCATGACAAGTCTGAATGACACAGATCCAATCTTTTCAAATGCGACCGCCATCTGACCAGCCAGGTGACTTGATTCCTCTATTCCGGCCAAACTCCAGGGCTCTCATCACAACCGGGTGGTTTTTGAAAAAATTTCCAGCTAAATGGCCGAGCGTGGTGTTGAAACTTTCCCGCGATTACTTTTTTTTCTTTCTCCCCTTTCCGACCGTGCTCAGAAGCGCGGGGGACCCGAGGCGATCCTCCTCCTCCTCCCTGTTCTGATCTATAGATTCTCCAGAATGGCTTAATAAAGAGTCCATAGCATTTATTCTGGAGGAAACCTTCTTTTATTACCATTGTCCTTCCTCCGTAACACACAACATGAATGCGCACACACACTCCCCCCCCCCCCATTCTCTATCGCGGCACGCGCTCTTCTGTCTCTTACACACACACACACACGCGGGCGCGCGGCTCCAACGCACACACCTTCCCATTCCACAACAGTGGGTCCAGACGATCCCGACTCCATTGCCTTCTTAAACTGAGAAGATTGTAATTGTGCTGCTCCTTCGTGAAAATAAATGTAATATTACAAAAAGAGCTCTGCTGTTGACAACACTGTTGTTGACATCCATTGTTAACGTTGGCTCCGAGTGACGTCGTTCACCGTTGAGTATTCTTCTGGTTTCTGCGCATGCGGGTCTCGTTTGGGTCGTGTCACGGTCACACTGGAGACCACAAAAGTTCGGATTTACTTGGAAATGTGAACGGTCTTGCAAAAAAATCGGATTTTTTCAAAAAATCCCAATTGAGCAATTAAGCCCTGCAGTGTGAACGTAGCCTAAGTGTCTGTTTTTCGTCTCCCTCCTCTCAGTTTGCTGGCGGCTCCCATCACTTGCAACGCCCTCTGGTGTCTACTCTAAGTATTGCAAGTTCCAGCTCCTCAGTCTCTTCAGCCAATAAATATTATGTTGCATTCCTGGGTCTGTCGTTTTTGGTTGGTCCTCAAGATCCTTCCTGACACAGGATCCACTGAGTCATGGAGTTCTAGTACAGATGTCCAGATCATGGATATGTTGTTTGACATCTTCATAAGGCATTTTTCTCATGATGGACATAAATAACAACTTTAGCTCAAAATGTCATTAATGACTATTTCTTTACTCAAACTGTTGTGGAGCAAAAGGAGACAAAAAAAATAAATACATAAAATCTAGAGTGGGTGGGGCCAGAATCTTGTGCTCTGCCCCGTTCTGATGCATCCGCTGTCAGAATCATACGTCTTTGTTTTCCTGGTCTGAGCTGGAATCTGGATCTAACGGATGGACAGGTATGGTATTGATCACCACTAATGTTAGGGGGGGGGGGGGGGTGTAAGATAGTGGGAGAGAGAGAGTAAACAGATGGATGATGGGAAGTGAGGGTTGGGTAGTTCTGCACCAACTGTCCCGCCCACATCCCAGAGGTGAATTTCTGATGAACTGCTGCTGTTCTGCATGTTCTCTGTCCTAGAACCAGGAATTCTGTTTCCACGATTCAAAGACCACTTTGACAACAGATCAGAAGATGATCAGTCTGGTTGTGTTTCTGTACTGTGGTAGTTGGTGACCTGGATGATTATTAATGACCTCCTCTTGAACCCAGACACAACTGAGGTTATTATACTAGGTCCTAAAAACCTGAGAGATGCTCTGTCTGCTCAGATAGTCTCCTTGGATGGTGGAAGTATAGCCCCCAATTCCACAGTTAGAAACCTTGGGGTTTTATTTGACCAGGATTTATCATTTAAGGCTCACATATCTCAGGCGTGTGAAGACAAATTGAACACTTATATTTGAAATAAAGATTCACTGTATTGAACACAAAAAAACCCCATTAAAATCAAAATTTTAAACATTACAAAAGAAACAAAAAATTATTATTATGATAAACTGAAAAACAAAAATATTTAAAACTCTTTATTCAGAATTGATGCTCTGTGGTTCCAGACCTCAGGGCATCAGAGATGTGATGATGTGATGATGTCATCATCGTCTTCAGCTAATCCCTGCTCAGCATGTGAGTGCTGGGTCATCACCATGGAGACAGACGGGTCACTTCCTGCAGACAGAACAGTTTAGAAACTGAAGATGATTGATCAAATGTGATTGATTGATTTCTGTTACCTGAGGCTCTTTGTGGACATAAAGACACCAGAAGGAGAGTGGAGATGAAGAACGGACTGATCACCACCAGGTGGAGCAGGACTCTGAATTCAAGACAAGGGGAAGATGCAGCAGGGGGCGGGGTTTCTGTGGTGGGCAGGGTTGTTGTCATGGGTTTCTCTGCAGACAGAATCCCACCTGGTCAGGTGACTGCATGGAGGACATCCATGGTGAGATGACAGTGAAGCTCCTCACCTGAGACAGAGATCCAGCTGGATGGAGACTCTCCATGAGCGCTGATGAGACACTTGTAGAGACCTTCATCAGACCTGGAAACATGCTGGAGGGTCATGTGACCTGTAGGCTCAGTCCTGATGAGGGAGCCATCTTTATAGAAAGCAGCTGAGGGGGAGGGGGGAGGGGTCTGTGATTGACAGCTCAGAGTGAGGTCATGATCCTCCATCACAGGGAGGACAGGACTCTGCAGGATCACTGATCCACCTCAACACAGAGACAAAGCATTTCATCCATCTGCACACAGCTGCAGCAACACTAACTCCACAGTCTGATCTTACCAGAGACACTGATGTTCACGCTGATGCTGGAGGCTCCTCCCCCTCTGGACTCACACCAGTACACACCACTGTCTGATGGATAGATGTACCTGATCCTGCAGGACAAACTATCTCCTGATCCCCACTCAGATCCACACAGAGTCCTGGTTTCTTCTGTGGTGTTCCTCCACAGAGTCCATCCTGCAGAGCTGTGGTCCTCACACTTCAGAGTCACTGATTCTCCTCCAAAGAACTGAGATCTGCTGGGACTCACAGTCAGACCAACTGCAACAACAAAGTAAAGACACACAGAGTGTTGCTGCTGTCAGACGCTTTCTTGGACCCAAACACAGAGAGTGGGACTGACTGAGGAAGTGGACTAACTTTGGTTGGTTGTGCAGCACAGCAGGGAGCTCAGAGCTGCAGAGAAATGACACTCAGCTTAGTTGGAGCTTTGATGAAGGCTCTGCTGTGGGAAGCAGCATCTGTCAACGTTTCCACACCAACACACATCCAGCAGACGGGACTCACCCAGCAGCATCTGGACAGATGTTCCCTCCATTGTGCAGCTGCAGGACATCAGACCAACAGCAGTTGGACAGACACCAAAGTCTGATTCTTCTGTTAGGATGATCGTCTGTGTGACGGTTCACTTTTCTCTGAAGCATCAACCAGGAAACTCAGACAGGAAGAGACGTGACAAACCACAAACAAGAAGTGTTTATTAAAATACTGTCAGAGGTGCTGAAGCAGAAATGTCCGTCTCCTTTTCTACTGAGGTTGAAACTCGTCTTCTGTCTCTTCTTTCCCTGTTCTTGGTGCTCCCATTGGTCCTCTGTGGCAGACATTAGACCTTTGTGAACTGAACTCAAAGAGGAACACGAGTCCCAATGTTTAGACTGTTGGACTGACTGGACTGGACAGAGAGGGACGGGTTTTCCCCTGAAGAGTTTTGGGTTCAAGTGAAAGAGAAAAGGAAGAATAGGAACAAAAAAAAGCATGAAAAAAACACAATAGGAGTGTAAGTAACTGGAAAGAAAACCAAGTCCAGATGACATCCCCTAAACCTACTACAATGGAACCAACCTGGATGAATGAGAGTCTTCATAGACATGGAAAGAAAAGAGTTTGTGTAAAGAAACAAAATCAACGTAGAAAGAAGAAAGCATGTGCCAAAGAAACGGGGGTGCTGGGGGGGGGGTAGGTGTAGGTGGTCCTGACCTGCTTCAAATCCTCCTCCATTGTACTGATACCCAAGAACTCCAACCATCAAGTCTCAATGATCCCCTCCTGGTAGTTCTCACCCTAAACATCCCAAAGTGCTTCAGGATGGTCTCAGCACACCTCTAGTCTTGTCTTCCCTCCACCCAGGACCCCCACCAGTTTACACACCACCAGAACAGGATCACAGAGGATGCAGTCTCCATGGCGTTGTCCTCTCACTCCTGGACTACAGAAACTCCTGCCAGAATCCTGTTCTTGGACTTCAGTTCAGCATTCAACACAGTCAGAAGAACAAACCACTGTCCACACAAAAAGTCAAGGTCCTCTCAATCTTCATGTTGTCTTTAAGCAACATGTGGGGAAAAATGCTCCCATTGACAAAACTCTGGCAGGGAAGCAGCCTGCAGTGCAGCAGCATGGAAGCCAAACATAACCAAAAAAACAAAAGAACAACTACATGCATTTTCCTAGTAACCAATACAACATAAATAAACAAAATATCCTCAATTTAACAACAATCTTTAAATAAAAATGCAAAATAAAAAGAAATCATTTTTAATTTAAAACAGGCCTGTCAAAGCCAAAACAAAATGTTGGATCCACTGGACCTCCTGGATACAGGAAGTTCTCCTATGAAATCAGGAAGTAAACAAATAAGACATTGAAAACAACCAAACACAGAAAATAAACAAAGTGAGTTGTTGGAACTGTTGTTGGAAGTTTACAGCTAGACAGTGTGTGCACCCACTGATGCTGTCAGAAGCAAAAACACTTTATTTAACACTCAAACAATGACAGACTTGTGCTCTGTCACAAACACAGTCAGAATTAGGCATTAGTTCTCTCATGTGGAACTGAACTTCCTGATCAGATCCCCCAAACACGTCCAGCTGGATACCATCATCTACCATCACCAAAAACATCATCGTACCACAAGGCTGTGTGATGAGTCCCTTCCTCTTCTCCCTCCTCACCCATGACTGCAAACCTGTTAATGGTTCCATCATTGGGCTAAAATGACGCCACGGTGATCAGAAGTATCACAGACAACAAGGAGGAGGCCTACAAAGAGGAAGGAGATACAGGTTTTTGCTTCTTCAGAGGCGTACAAAGAGGAGGTGTATCGTCTGGCTGAGTGTGTGACCCCAACAACCTGCTGGTTGCTCAACACCAAGAGAACCAAGGAACTCATTGTGGACTTCTGGGGTTATTCCAGTTTGCATGTTTAAACTATCCTGACTTTAACCGTGAACTCTGGCTGAAATCCTCCTGAACTTGCTTACTCTGGGTATGTCGGTTCCAGAAGGAACGGTTCCTGGATATGAGTTAGTGTAATTACCTCGACTTGGTAACCCTGGGTTAACGCACGTGCACGTCATGTACATAAAGACATTCTCAATGGATCACAGAGTTCTGGAGTCACCATGGAAACGCGTGGAGAAAAAAAGAGACACTACACTTCAGTGAGACGGAGTCTGAGATTTAAATGACGACGTATGAAGATTATACATCCATCAAAAAAGTAACACGACTGCATCATCAGCAAAAGAAAGAGTTTCTGCTTGTAGAAGAAGAACAGACAAAGTAAACGCAAGAGTTTCTGATCTTAGTTCTATTTTCATTGTGACGCATATATATATAACTTATCCAATTTTGCCAACTTAAATGAATTACTTCTATTGGTAACAAGTAAATGAGTTAAATTTATTCAACCTAATTCATTACGTCTATCCAATTCAATATTCTTTTTACAATTTAAATCTACATATTTATCTAAGTAAATGTCATATTACTCCAATTCAATTAATCTTTTTTCTGTCTTAATTAATTATAATTCTTGAACTCACTTATGTCTAAGTTTGAGCTGGCAGATATACTCATTTGTATAACAATAAAAAGAACGAAATAATATGCCTACTGGGTATACTTTCATTCAAGAATTTTCCAACAATGTTATTACAACCTTTACAAGTAGAGGTGCTATATAAACTCATCCTCCTCTTCCTCCCTCTCACTCATGGTTCAGAGACTTAAGCTAAGTAGGATAAAATAACTCGGCAAAACACAGTAAAACAGCTAAACAACTAAACACATTTGGTCAAAAACCCACACTTCAACCCAAATCCATCCAGACAGACAAAGGGAATGATATCCCACAATCCCGCGAGGTGCCGATCTAACAGCAGCACCAAAGTTACACCTACTTATTGAATTAATTTGAATGAAAGGAAAATAATTGTCTGATAACTACGTGTTATTTTTAAACTGACTTGACACAAAAATGATATTTAATTATCTTAACTGAAGCAAATAATGAAGTTAGATCAAAGTAAAAAGTTTATCTTTCCAACATCCATATGTGGTCTTATCAGCCTCTCACGGTGGAAAAAGTATTATCTGAGCTTCTTCATCCACTAAATCATCTTCAAATGGACACGCCATGCTGCTGCACCTCTCTGAAAACAAACTAACCTTCAACTAAACCTGCTCCAGACCAGGTTATGTTCAGAGCATGAGTTGCTATGGCAACTTGACCTACCCTGAAACATACCTTCATTTCTGGAACCGAAAGCTGAGGTTATCCACTTACTTAGCCTCAAACTTACCGTGGGAGCTAGCATAACCTGCTTTCTGGAATACCCCCCAGGAGGAACACTGACCCACACACCCAACCTTATCAATGGGACAGTGGTGGAACGATTGGACAGGTTAAGTTCTACACAACTGGACACTCCAATCACCCAGCACATGGACTCTTAGCCTTGCTACCCTCTAGGGGGCGTTACAGGAGCCTCCAAACTAAAACCAGTAGGCTTTGGAACAGCTTCTTCCCTACAGCTGTTACACTCCTGAACGGAACTCTGTGCATTTGTTTATGAACTCAAAGGCCACTTTATCAGGTCCACCTTGCTAGTACCGGTTTGGACCCCCTTTGGCTTCAGAACTGCCTAATCCATGGTGTCATTGATTCAGCAAGGTTCTGGAAACATTCCTCAGAGATTTAGAGATTTGCTCTTGTTCCTTCTTGTCTTGTTTTCTTGTATGTTGGGATATCCACAGGTTTGGAGGGCTTGGTGGATATGTTGCTCTTCTTTCTTCTTTCCGTCAGAGCTTGTGGGCATCTCTTGGGTTCTGTGTTGTAAAGTCCTGATGACGTCTAGTTTGTGCTGTAAAGGGTGGTTTGCATCAGAGAACAGGTACTGATCTGTGTGAGTAGGCTTCCTGTACACTTCAACCTGGAGCTGTCTGTCATCTCCAGTGATCACTGCACAGTCTAGAAAGGCTAGAACAGGGGTGGGCAATTATTTTAACTGGGGGGCCACATTGGCTTCTAAAATTAGATAGAAGGGCCGGACCAGGAGCAGATATGTGGAGTGAGAATGATAAAACATGGAATGTAGATGAAAACATTTGGACTGAAAATTATTTTCTGAAACAGAATATTCTAGAGTTTTTAGTTTAAAACTTTTGTTCCCGTTTTAGATCTTTTTTTTTTTTATTGTAAGGCCCTTTGGATCCTTCAAGAAGTTATAAAGTGCTATGAATAAAGTTTCATTCATTCATGATCCTTTTAATAAAATAAATAACATTATTTATGAAATAAAACAATGACCAAATAACACTCTCTATGATTTTCAAAGACAAAAATTCAGGAAAAATATACTGATACATTTAAAAAAACAAACCAAAAAAACAATAAATAGTGGATCCTCTGCTGAATGCTGCTGACAATGGGTCTCTGGTATTCCTTCCTTGTGGATTTTTGGGAGGCCATAGATGCAGGGAATGGTATTACCCAGGTACAGTCTGTAATATAGTGGTTTGTTGATGACTTGATCTCTCTCCAGTCTTTGTAGGCAGTTTCTAACCTTTTTCTTGTATCTGATGGTTGGGTCTCCCCTTAGTGCTTCATATGTGGTAGTGCCACCATCCAGTTTCAGGTCTGACTCCTCCCCGATGAGCACATATATACCAGCTATTCTACCAGCTAATTCAGAATTAACAAAGACTTTTGGATAAGAGGTGAAACGTCTGCTAACTTTAAAACTAAGTCCAGATGACAACCTTAAAACCTACTACTAAAAAGGCTAATAACTTTTTAGCAGTAAATATCGCAATAAAATCATCACTGACTATGACTGACATGGATGGTAGAGGGATAAAAGGGGCTTCATTTGATGGCCTGAAGTTCAAGATTTGGAATGCAGGAGCGTGAGAGGAGAACAATGGTCACGGTGTAGCACCACTGGTTGTTGACCATCAGACCATCTCGATTATGTTGACAATGTGATCAATCTGGATAAACTCTACCAGGTGGATGACGTGGTTCAGTGGCATGTCTCAGTGAAATGCAGAGGGTTGCCGTCCTACATGTCCTTGTGGTTCTTGACCCTTGCCGTGATCTCATCAGTTTTGCAATGACTACACGTTGGCGAGCAGATGCTACGTCAAGAAACCAGTGTGATCAGCCTCAGCTTGTTCCTGACTCAGGATCATTTCCTTCAAAGATGTCAGACAGTCCAGGTAGAAAGACGGAGAAAGCTGGGAACATGGTGGACCCAATGAGACTGCCCTATGTAGAGATGGACATTCATGAAAACACACCAGTATGGATGTATAAAAGTAAGATACATACAAACACCTTCCACCCACGCAAAACAGCAAACCTGGTTTGGTCGTAGTCGTCACGACAACCAACCTCAGAGGTGCCATCAGAGTTCTGACACTTCTTGAAAACTCTTTCATGTGAAGGTAACAGTTTTTTCTCCTGTGACCACTGTGTCTGTGGTTTGTCACATCTCTTCCTGTCTGAGTTTCCTGGTTGATGCTTCAGAGAAAAGTGAACCGTCACACAGACGATCATCCTAACAGAAGAATCAGACTTTGGTGTCTGTCCAACTGCTGTTGGTCTGATGTCCTGCAGCTGCACAATGGAGGGAACATCTGTCCAGATGCTGCTGGGTGAGTCCCGTCTGCTGGATGTGTGTTGGTGTGGAAACGTTGACAGATGCTGCTTCCCACAGCAGAGCCTTCATCAAAGCTCCAACTAAGCTGAGTGTCATTTCTCTGCAGCTCTGAGCTCCCTGCTGTGCTGCACAACCAACCAAAGTTAGTCCACTTCCTCAGTCAGTCCCACTCTCTGTGTTTGGGTCCAAGAAAGCGTCTGTGTCAGAAGTTAGAGCTCCGTCTCCCTCTGGTCAGTAGCAGGAACAGTCTCTAGAGGACAAAATGTACTTCATCTCCCAGCAACCCCGGCGTACAGTTTCTGAGTGCTGTTCTCTCATTTGCCATATCAGTCAGTCTACTTGCAAAGGATTGTTTGTGCCACTCTGCCTTCTTCACAGAGGGTTGTATCTGGATCTGATCTTCTGTTTCTGACTCTGTTTGTCTGCCGCCTGCCCCGACTCTCCCCTGAATCCTGAATACCAGTCTGTCCTCTGATGATCTCATGCCTGTCATTGACTCCTGCCTGCCTGACCCTGACTTAGCTTTGTGGACTTTTAGCTGAGCTGATCTTCTGCATTTGGATCCATCCGTCTGCCTGTTATTGTGACAGAATACTTTGCCTTTCATAGCAGCAAGAGTTCCTAGTCCCACAAACCTGGCAGGGTTTGCTACTTTGTTGGTGGAGCACAGTCACCAACTACAACGTCTAAACTGTTTGACCAAAGCCGTCATGTCGCTCCTATAAATCAACCCGCCTCTCAGCGACACATCCACTGTGAATTTCCCAGTCGTGTCTTCTTCTTTAACAAATGCCAAAGGCTGAGCGCCTAGATCAGGGGTGTCAAACTCATTTCACTGAGGGCCACATCAGCATAAAGCTGTCCTCAAAGGGCCAAATGTAACTTATACATGTAACTAAATGTAATGAGAAATGAATGTAACTACTCCTTAAAGTTAAATTACTTATTATCTATTTATTATAACTTTTTAAAGTGACAATTACAGTTGAATAGAAAACATGTTTGCTTGTTACTGCATAAAGCTGTTTACATTTTGTCTGCTTATTAAAACCTACTAACTCCATTAATGAAGGATCAAACCGTCCAAGTGAATTAAACTGAGCTGCAGAGAACATTTATTAAACAAGCAACAGTTTACAAAAAAAAGCTGCACACAGCTTTGCATGGTTTGCATTCACACATACAAATAATTAAACAACAGCATCTAAACATAAATAATATGTAATCAACTAAACATTCCTACATAAAGGTTGACTCAGTGAACAACTGTATTTGTCAAATTTAAAGTTTAACAGGTATTAGCTCACCTTTGCACTAATATTTAGCTTGATTGAATGAAATATTTCACACTAGTAGGTTTGAAGGCATCAGTATGCGTGTGTGAATAATATCTGTATTGTGTTCATGTTGACATGGGAATATTTTTTGGATCCAATTTTACTCTTTGACAACTGTCACCGCCTCGTAACACAGAAGACATACCGGTCTTTCTCCTTAAGAACAAACACGTATTCTCCTTCCCATCTCTCTTGAAACTGTCTTCCGTCTGCGTCAGTTTTTCTCTTCTTTCTGGGCATTTTGGGATTATTTACGCCTCAATTCCACTCGCTGGCATAAAGTGGAAACACTGTCGTGTAGTGGCGGTAGGCCGTCACTTGGCGGCTATTGTAGACGAAAGGCATTGTGGGCAGTGTAGTTTCTTTAAAGCTCGCTCTTAATTTATGTTTTGATATTTACTGTAGTGGTGGTCACGTGCACATTGGGTGCACGTGACTGTCCCCTGGTCAAAATAGGGTTGAGAATGGGTGTTTTTTTTTTACCTACGTTTCTTTCCATCCGTCAGTTTTGTTGATCCACCCTCAGTTATTTCTTCCTGTTGTGTTTGCTTCTTTTGTTGCACCATGAGTGTGGAAGGGGAAAGGGTGATGACACATGAGTGATGTTCAAGGTCATGCGTGTTCAGACCAAGTGGGCTTAATGCTGGAAGGAAGATTGTGCATTCTGCTGCTCTTTCTACCTCTCCCTCTGGTTCGTAGATGTGCGGTATGTGGGGCACAGACAGTTGTTGAGCATAGCCAGTTGATGGACAGCTCCGCTCTCTCTTCTCCGCTCCGAGTGACGTACCAGCTAGGTTGTTACATTATTTGAAGGGGCTAAAAGCTCAATAGTGACGGATTCGTCTTTGAGTTCCGATAGCGAGGATTGGAGTTCGGAGTTAAATATTTATTTCCAAAAAAAATTAAGCAAATTCACCAATTTTCTATTTTAATAAAATAACAACTTGCATGCTCTTGCAGGCCACATAAAATGACGTGGTGGGCCCCATAAAATGACGTGGTGGGCCACATTATGCCCGTGGGCCTTGAGTTTGACACATGTGGCCTAGAACAACGATCATTCACACAACGGGACAGAGAATAGTGCTTCCAGACAAATTCAATGGGAACCCTGTGTGGTCTGTTTCTGATCCAACAATCAAGCCTCTGTCCCTCAGAAGATGCTATAGTGTCGGTGGAGTTCTCCCTCCTGACTAGAGGAGAACTAAATCATCAAGAATAGAGAGGAGAACATGAGAGTAGAGGACAGAACCCCAGTGCACCGTACATTCCTCAGCTTCTGGTAAAGGTTAAGCTTAGGTTAGGCTAGCTCAAGGGTGGGGTCGGGGGGGTAGAGTGGAATCTTGTCAGTGGTCTGTGGGTACAGTCATGGATAGATTGTAGTGCAGGTGAGATCTGGAGGTCCCTAGAAAATATTTGTGTGGTTGCAATGAGATCAAATCATCCCTAGAAGTGTGTGTGGTGAAAGAGTCAGGTCAGGTCAGGTCAGGTCAGGTCAGGTTAGGTCAGGTCAGGTCAGGTCAGGTCAGGTCAGGTCAGGTCGAGCATGGAGGCAGGATCTGGAGCCTTTTAGTAACAAATTGTTATTGTTATTAAGTTGAATTCAAACACCAGCTTGAACCAAACACCAGTCAGTTCATCGTGCAGGTGGCCGCCTCTATCACAGGGTCAGAGCTGTACTCTCTCAACGCCATGGTCAGTCAGCTAAGATGTTCCTGTGCGCTACTACTCCAGAGAGCAATGCAACAATGCAGAGTGGAACTATGACGGGGCGACCAGGAACTGCTGTAAGAAGGCCTTTGCTGTGTGGAGGCATTTGCTCAAAGGGTCTGCTCAACCCTTCCTGGTCCTAACCCACCAAAGAACCAGAAGTACATTAAATCAACCAAGTTGAACCCACGACAGGCACGTTGGTCTCTGTTCTTTTCAGGCTTTCAGTGTCAGATCACGTATCACCCAGACTCCAAGAAGTCAAGGCAAGTTTATTTGTATAGCACAATTCGTACACAAAGTAATTCCCCTTGTTTAGTTCTGACTCTGGGAATCAACAGGAGGCCGGTCCCTGAGGTCCTCAGAGTACGAGATGGTTCATATGGCACTAAGATGTCAGAGATGTACTTTGGTGCGTGGCCATGGAGAGACTTGTACACAAGCAGAGCTGCTTTGAAGTCTATTCTTTGAGGTACAGGGAGCCAGTGCAGAGACCTGAGCACAGGACTAATGTGATCATACTTCCTGGTTTTGGTCAGGACTCGAGCAGCAGAAAGAAGGGAAAGTCTGATGCACTGTCTCCTCTTTGTGACACCACGGCAGAAGGATGTGTCACACCAGAATCTGTCGTCCTCTCTTCATGATCCTAGCCTCTATTCAGTGGGACATGATGATAGAATGACAGATTCATGGCTTGCAGTCGTTTTCTCTGTTTGATCCATTTTATTATATATGTTGTCAACAGGAAAAGAGGAGAAGTGACGGACTGCTGCAGACGCTTCAGTCACTAATAACGTGTTAACGGAGTTGATAAAGTTTCAGTAGGTGGCGCTGTTTCCTATAAGACTGGAGATAAACACTGTCCTCAAGAGGAAACAGAAGAAGAAGAAAACATTTGTAGTCCAAGTACGAAGAGGACCGGGCTCCTTCTCCTAGAAAACACAGCTGGATCTCCAACAATGTGGTTCCTCAGTTCTGTTCTTCTCTTCCTTCTGTTTGGTTCTGCTGGGTCCATGACACCAGGTGAGATTCTTTTAAACTGTTTTTCACGTTTCACGTGTCAAGAGTGAGAATAAGGAAGTAAATGTATGCCAAGCATCACTGTATGAATCATATGGTGGCCCTGAAGGTCCAATCACACCAACAAATCACATAATGCAAAATAAAGATCGGAACGACCAATGAGAAAGAAAACTGAAAATGTTTATTAACTTTACTTTGTCTAAAAGAAAATAGTTTTTATTAAAAGCAGAAAGATGCTGTGTATTGAAGTTAGTTTATATAGAACTGCATTACCCAGCATTCAAGATTACCCAGCACGCTAGGCGAGTAGTCACATGTTAGAGTAGCCATACAGCGTGTAGTCCTTGGACAGAGACAGTTCAATAAAAAGTCTGACAGACACGGCTGCAGATAAGCAACACAACAACAAAACAATTTCTGAAAAAAGTCAATGTCAGAAATGAAAATGAAGCTAAATAAAAACCTGAAATGGTCGGTTCTATGGGACTCATGTGTGTGTCTGTGAAAGCTTGATGGTCTAAAAACAAAGAATAAATGAGCATGAATGAATTACCCAGAAAGCAGCTGTGAGTAGACTGTAGAACGGCGGTTTATCCTGGGTGTTTCTGGACTTCATCCTCATGTCTGGACCTGTAGGCTCTAGAAGGACTCAGCATTGAGGTGGATCAGTGGCTGGACGGCTCAGTTGGATGTCTGTTGGACTGGAACAGTGGAGATCAGGGTTAGATTCTAGGGGTACGATGAGCTTCATCCAGTGGGGGTCCTTGGTCAAGACCCTGTACGCTACTGCCTACTATGTAACCACAAAGGGGCACAAGCCTGGGTCTCCCTGTACCCGTCCCCAGTCTGGATAAAGTACAGGGTTGTGTCAGGAAGGACATCCAGATCATTCAACGTTAAACAAACTTAAAGGTGAATGGAACCGGCAACCAAAGATTGAGATACGAATCAACATGTTGTTAAAATGAATCGTTAGTCTTGTGATGCACTTGTTTGTTTTTATGTTCCAGTAGAATAACCCCACCGTTCCAGATGGTATTTTCTGACATTAATATAATGTAGTTCATACTGAAATGATTTAATAATGGAAGAGGTGAAGATCTCAATAGTCCTTCAAGCTATCGCCCTATTTCTCTAATCAATGCAGATGTAAAAATTATCTGCAAAGCACTAGCACAGAGAATA
Source organism: Oryzias curvinotus (assembly GCA_023969325.1). Taxonomy (NCBI): domain Eukaryota; kingdom Metazoa; phylum Chordata; class Actinopteri; order Beloniformes; family Adrianichthyidae; genus Oryzias; species Oryzias curvinotus. The sequence goes on from JALJSC010000075.1 coordinate 18,078, forward strand.
GAAAAAATCACTCCTCACATAATTGACTTCGACCAAACTGGATTTATCAAAGGCAGACACTCGGATGACAATCTCCGAAGACTTGTTAATATAATAGACTTTGCCACCATTAATAACCAGGAAATGACCATACTATCACTGGATGCTGAAAAAGCTTTTGACAGAGTAAACTGGAAGTTCCTTATTGCTGCCCTCCATAAGTTTGGTTTTGGAGAAGCATTCATCAAATGGATCAAAATATTATGTCACAACCCCAATGCATCAGTTAGAACTAATAAACAGACTTCCAACAGATTTTTTCTTGGAAGAGGAACCAGACAAGGTTGCCCACTCTCTCCTTCTCTTTTTGCAATATTTATCGAGCCTCTAGCTGCAGCAATAAGACAGAATGAGAGTATTAAAGGAATTAAAACCAAACACAGCCATCATAAAATTAGTCTATATGCAGACGACATATTACTGTTTTTAAGTAATTTACATTCAGTAAATGAAACGGCAACAATCATTAATGAATTCTCTTCTATATCAGACTATTCCATTAAACACTCACCTGAGCACAGGTGTTAGCTCACCTTTACACTAATAATTTGCATGATTGAATGAATGGAATATTTCACACTAGTTGGTTTAAAGGCATAAGTATGAGTGTGTGAACAATATCTGTATTGTGTGCATGTTTTGTGTACATGTTGACATGTAGACATCTTTACAGTTAACAGGTGTGTTTATAACATCTGAATGTGTGGACAGGCCCCGCCCTTTGAGATTTGTATTACAGCTGAACCTTACCGTAATGATAAACATCCAGTAAAGTTGTTGCTTTAGGCTGCTTCATGGTTCTACCCCCCCCCCTTCTATTATCACCCTCCTACCCCCCTCCTCTCTAACATCCCTCTCTCTTCTTCCCTCCTTTCCTTTTCCGCCCGGTCCAACACCAAAGATTTTCAAACATGATGGAATTTAATTAAGTTTGGCCTCAACTACAAAAGGGGTTTATTCAGACATTCCTCTGGTTTGTCTGAAGATTAATAACCCCTGTTGTTACAGTAAAATATGTCCAAGAGGCCTTCAGCTCTCATCTGTTTGCCCAGCTGTTGGACAGGACAAGTTAAAAAAAAAAAAATGGTAGAGGTGATTTGATTCTGTGTCAGACAGACTGAAGGGTCTTTGTTGAGGGACCCACACTGGAATAAGATCATCACAGAATCGAACCCTGGTCTCCTGTGCAGGACCTGCATGCAGCCATCCAGCCTCTATGAGCACAAACACAACTCTATGTGATTCTGTTTGACAACATTACACCTAATGACACCAGTGTGTCATGTGTGTTGGTCTGCAGCAGATGCGTCGCATAGGGGCGTCGACCTACAGGGGGCACCAAACCGAAGTAGTAAAAATTATTTATAGTCTGTATTTTGTATTTCTTTATTTCTCAGCTGTTTGTGCACATTTCAATGATATGATCCATAACAGAAGCACATCGTAACTGAATGGGTGCCCCCCCCTCCTTCACTTGGGTCTTGTTGTTCAGAGAAGGTGCTGGAGAGCGCTCTCACGGAGACGAGCTGGAGGACGCCGTTGATGTGATGATTTGACTTATTTCTTCTTATTGTTATTTCCAGACTTTGTTTTGTTTACATTTTTATAATTTTGACGGAATATATTTTTATAGAGATCAAAATATTATAAGTTATTTAATCTTTAGCTTGATTTATTCTGGATTAATGTTCCTGTCTGTTTTTATTTATTAATGGGATTTAGAAAAAAAATCAGCTCAATTTTATTACCCAATTCTTCAGACTAAAAACATTAAATATATTTTTGCTCTGGGGGTAATGTTTCAGATCAATTTACATTCCATATTATTTTCATTCATTCATCTTCTGCTGTTTTGTTCCTTTCGGGGTCACGGTGCTGCTGGAGCCTATCCTGGCCACTTGTTGGCGAAGGCAGGGGATGCCCTGGACAGGATGCCAGTCTGTCACCGGGCCACAATCACACACCCATTCACACTCAATGGACAATTTAGAGTTACCAATCAACCTATGAAGCATGTTTTTGGATGGTGGGAGGAAGCCAGAGATCCCGGAGAGAACCCACACATACACGGGGAGAACATGCAAACTCCACACAGAAAGGTCCCCCATTGATGTTCTGGTTCAGGTCTCAAGCTTGAACCAGGGACTTCTTGCTGTGAGGCAAGAGTGCTAACCACTGCACCACCGTGCAGCCTTGATGTTATTTATTGATTGAATTATTTTTCTCAGCATCAAATGGTTCAGTTGGTCAAAATATTTCTAGTTTAAATGAGGACTAACAGATTTTTATATTGATTCCGATCTTATTTATAGTCACTGCAGCGAGTGGGGGGCCTGGAAACAATTTCTTTTTCCTGGGGGGGGCTTTGCAAAAAAGAATTGAAAGCACTGATGTGGAGGAATGAAGAAAAGTTTCTGTAGTGGTTGAGACACAGCAGACATGTTATAAACAGGCTGGTGTCTTCCAGCTGAGATTTAATGAGAAAAATAAAGCAGCTTGTTTGTGCAGATTCTGTTTCTGACAGATATTAATAATTTCTTTAACTGAAAAAGTTTTTATCCTTTGAAACAAAACTAAATGATGATAAAAGCTGCTGCTATTTGAAGAAGTAGGTAGAAGTATGTGTGATGGTGGTTGGATGGTGTTTTGTTTCTTTTTATGTTAAAAGTTTGGAGAATCATTGTTATTATTTTATTGAGTGACTATTTAGTTTACAGCCTTTTGCTTTTAATGTCACTTTGGCTGAACAACATTTTGAACTTTAGTTGAAAATTTGGAGATTTTTGAAAACAATAAAGAAATCTATTCTATTCTATTAAACCTCTGACTGATATCCAACACAAATAGAATTTAAAATTAAAAATGTTTCTATTTTTACATATGTTTTGTGTCTGTATTCTTTAAAAATCTTCCTAACACAAAGTTTATATCAAACAGCTGTGAGGATGGAGAGAAAGAATCAGGACAGAAACATGTTGGTCTGATGGAGACGTTCAGGACAAAGACAGTTCAGACCAAGTCAGTCATGTTAAATAGTATTCTTCATTATAAAACATTTATTATCAAGATGTTTAATGTATCTTAAGCAGTAAATAATTGTTGATGGCCGTAGGATTTAGTGGAGAAGAACTCAGACTAGAGGTGAAGCAGACAGACATGAGGTTGATGATGAATAGAAAAGAGAGCAGAGATGACTTCAGGGAGGAACAACTAAACTATTAAAGTCACTAAAACCTAGAAGCTCATTCTGGGTTAAACTACTGCTGAATACATGTTCACTTATTCTGGAAAAACAAGTGGAGACAAACATGACAAGTCAGATGATGATGATGATAGAGAGACGACGATGAAGAGGGAGAAGAACAGAGAGGAACAGAGGAGAGGACTGGAGCACGGCATTACTGAGAAGATTCTTCTGAATGACCATAAAAACACAAATTTGTGGAATCATTGAGACAAAAATGGTTGAAAATGTTCACTAAAATGTTCTGCTGAGTCACATCCATAAGCAGATGAGACTAAAATAGATTCATACATTCAAACACAGAAGACGTGTTGTGTTGGTGTTTCTTTAGCTGGACGAGGGGTGGGTGGGGCACTTTATAATGTGTGTTTGGTGGGGGGGGGGGGGGGTTATGTGACTGCATACCTCTATGAAACTGGGTAGTTGTGCCCCTGTGTGTACTGATAGAACTATGTATGATCATGAGTGATTACTGTCAATAAGATGACATCATGTTCTTTCCTCTTTGCCTGAATGGGGGGGTCCAGAACTGGATCTTGGTTCTCATAGACGGCAGTAAGTCAGACCTGTTCCTGGTCCATGCTGGACTCCATCAGGGCTGCCCTTTAGCACCGGTTCTGTTCATAGATTGATGGACAGAATTTCTGGTAGTTTGTTCTCTCTGAGTGGGTGGAGCATCCTGCCCCCAGTGGGAGGAGTTTAAATATCCTGAGGTCTTGTTCACGAGTGAGAGAAGACCTTAGCATAAGATTGACAGGTGGATTGGAGCAGCGTCCGTCATTAACAGTCGCTGTATCGGTCTGTTATGGTGAAGAGAGAGCTGATCCAGAAAGCAAAGCTCTCAATTAACCGGTTGGAAGAACGTCAGAAGAACGTCTCTGTGGTCCAGCAGCTGCAGACAGGAAGTCTCTGCAGAAAAGAGAAGCAAAGACCTGCAGTCAGGAGGAAGACCAGGATGAAGATCACGATGAAGATCAAGATGAGTCTTACTCATCTGATGTGTTTCTGCTCCTCAACATTTCTAGATCTTCCATCTGAAACACTGGAGGACTTTCCTGGAATTGTCTGAGATTCTGAACTTTATTCTTCTGACGTCTGGACTTTTTGGTTTGAGAAGTTCTAAGAAAACGGATCACCGACATGATTGTCTGACTGGATCTTTGTTCTGAGAATCCAGAAAGTTCTGGATCTCCTCACATCCACTTCAGAGACAAAGTCCTCTGAGATGCTGAGAGGAGCTGAATGTTCTCTGTGTTCTTCTCCTGCAGAAATACAGAACATCATGAAGAAACCTGGAGATGACGTCACTCTGATGTGTAGAGATCCTGAATACAAGAAGGATATCACAGCTCTAGAGTGGATCAGAGAAGATTCTGAGATTCTGTTTATGTTCAAACATGGACGACCGTTTCTATCAACACATGAATCTTTCAAGAACCGAGTGTTTCTGAAGGACAGTCAGATGAAGGATGGAGATCTGTCTGTGGTTCTGAAGAACGTGACCATTAATGACTCTGGAACATACCAGTGTAGAGTTCTAAAGAGAAGAACCAAGAGATCTTTTTTCTGCACCATCCGTCTGTCCGTGGTTCCTCCAGGTGATCCGTCTCCAGGTGATCCGTCTCCAGGTGATCCGTCTCCAGGTGAGCAGTGTTTGTGTTCCTGCTGGATGTCAGAGTAAAGGTCTCAGATCAGACGTGTTTTCTGAAGATGTTGTTGATGAGACTCTGCAGGAAGCAGCTGCTCTGATGAGGAAGAGGAGAGGATTCTGTTCTGCACTCATCATCCTCTCTCTCTCCTGCAGGAAACCAAGGAGGAAACAAAGGAGGACTGAGTCCAGGAGGGATCACTGGGATTGTTCTGTCAGTTCTTCTTCTTGTTGCTGCTGCTGCTGTTGTTCTCTGGATCTACAGGAAGAAAAAAGGTCAGAACCAAAGTTCCAGTGGTTCCAACAACCAGCAGGAGTTTGAACTTGATCGTCTAAACTCAGATTCTTAAAGTGGAGAGAAACAGAACAAACACAGATCCTTGAAGGTCTGAAGGGATCGAACCTCCGACCCTTTACTCATTGGACGACCCGCTCTACCACCTGAGAACATCAAGCTGAAGGTTTCCCTCCTGACTCAGAACCTTCTTCCTGCTGGGGTTCTAGTGGGTTCTTAGGTCAATCATTTCATTCAGAACCTGCAGGTTCTACAGAGGTTCTGCAGGTTCTGCTCCAACAGGATCCCCGTTGGTGAAGAAGCTGGGACTGTTCCATCTCTGCAGCAGATCTTCATGTTCTAGAAAAGACTCAACCGTCTGTAAAGTGTTTCTGTTCATCTGAATAAAAAGTTCTAAAGAGTTCCTCTGTTCTCCTCAGTCAGAACACACAGAACATCTCCAGGAAATGTGGTTCTAACAGACGATCCAGAGACTCTTCAGTCTCAAACAGCTTCAGTCTGCAGCAGAACATCTAGAACCTTCTAGAAAAAGGCTGTTCTCTCCAGACAGAAGAATGTTCTCTCAGAGTTCTGTTGGTCAGACCTGAGGTTCTCCATGCAGACGGAGAACAAACACTAACAGCAGAACCTCCTGGAGGAGGAGAACCTCAGGAACTCTGTCTGCATTTCTGGGAGGAACATCTGAGGCTCCGCCTCCAGGAGGAGGAGCTTTCTATGAATAGTCTCCATGACTGACAGGTTGTGGGTTCAAATCCAGATAAAATGAATGAACTATTATATAATTATAATTATATAAACTCACTGCTTCCTGCTTTTTTTTAGGAAAAACAGAAACTTTTCTCCAGAGTTGAACTAAAGAACAGAACATTCATGAACTTACCTTCAACATGTGAACAGAACCAGAACCACAAACTTAGAGAAATCCACAGAGAAGAAGCAGAACAAACAGACTTTTTCTTTCTTTCTCTCCAGAATCTGTTTTTTTTACCCCAGAGGAGGGTATTAGAGCAGAGATGCCCACTTCACCTCAGACTGTTTAGTTTAGAATTTACTGACTGAATTCTAGGATTTCATGTTTATTCCACAACTGCTGCTGAAGATCATCCAGACCACTTTAGTTGTAATATTGGGCAATAGAAATAAAATAGAATAGAGTAGAAGAAGCAGAACCAGACCAGAATTCTGCTGCCATCATGACTGAAACAGGAAGAGGAGCCTCTGCTGTTAAAGCAGCTCAGTGACGGAGCAGACAGAGATCCAACTGGAGTGTCCCTCCCCAACACCAAAGACTTTTACACAACGTCAAACTACTGTAGCCCCACTTGGACAAACTACGTAGCCTCCAGATCTGCTTGGGCTCTACAAATGTTCATTTCACGTTTCCTTTAGTAACATAAAGTTCTTTTGCCTTATAAATTGTGTCTGACATTATTCTTTATGGAGAGATTTTGCCACAATCTGCTTGTTATTCCAGTTTAAGTTCAGCCGTGGCTGAAAATGTTGTTAGCACGGCTAAATGTTGTTCTTCCGGGTCCGTTCAGCCAGTAATAAAGCACTGAGCGCACAGATTAAAAAACTATAAGCATAAATACACTCAATAGTAATCATAACAATAATAATAGAACTTTTAGAAGATGATCTCGCTCTATTTCGGAGCTCTGTTTGTTTACAATGGATCTCATAATGTCTTCTTCTGTGGTATCTTCTATTGTAATTTGTCCAGACCAATCACAATCTGACACGTCATCGGACCAATGGACAGCCAATCACATGATGTGACGTCAGCATTAGTCGAAGGACCCCGAACGGTTGTTGCAGGCCGATTGGTTGTGGTACCTACACAGGATTTCCCAGCATGCCCAGTTTGTTTTGTCCCCCAAGCACTTGGCTGAGTCTTTTATGTTGCAGCCAGCCTGGATGTAACAATCCTGAACATAAAATGTTTTAAAGTTATCTTGATCTGAACATTTTATGATAAATGTGCTGATATTAGTCAGTGGTCTCGGCTCGTCCTCTACATCCTGCAGTTGTTCCTCCCTTGATCGTTTTTTTCTTTCTTAATGAAAACATCATTTTGTAAAACCTTAATTAAATATCTTTCAGGGACCAGAGAACAGAAAGCAGCTTCTCTAAAGCTGCAGGGAGAAAACAATCATCTGTTCTCTGTGACACATTCTACTGCTGCAGCCTGGAGGGAAAAACTCCTTTTTACGTCTTTGTCACAGTAGAGATTGAGCCTTTAGTGTTCTGATGTGGAACATATTTCTGAGAGGAATGAACTCTGAATACATTGAAACAAACCTTCAACCAAATTCAGACTTTAGTTCATTGAAACGTCTTGGAATTATTTATCTTCTGTGTCTCAAAGATGTACTGGATCTTTTCCTGGAGACTGCAGTGTTTCTCTGTAAGGAGGCTTCTGTGTAGTGGATGAACAAACCACTTCCTCCTCTGCCTCACTGAGTACCTTCATGTTTGATGACTCTGCAAATGTGTCAGCAAGATGTGGTTCATGTAAAAAATAAACACTGGAGACGCTTGAAAAGTATAAACGCCCAGTTATCACAGATGTAAGCATCAGTTATCATAGATGTTTACATCAGTTATGACTGTTGTGTGTGTGTTTCGATGTGATGCTGAACTGTTAACCAACCAAGACAATCCATCAGTCCTTCCAGTCTCTGAGAACGTCTTCTACCATCAAGTTCTTCCTGAACTAAGCCTGGTTCCAAACCTGGAGCCCCTCCAGCTGTAGTTCTCTCCTCTTCCTCAGTCATTTCAGACTCAGTCTTCTGGTTTTGTCTTTGTCCTCACAGATCAGTGGTTTCTTGTCGACTGCTGCCACCTTGTGGCCAAAACAGAATCCTTCCAGTATGCTCCTGTGTCCAGCTCTCCTGCTTTTGGTTTGTCTTCAGCTTTTCTTTCTGCATCTCCAGAATCCATCCCAGCAGTGACTTTTTCTGATGTTTGGAGGGTCTGTCTATCGTATTGCGGGGTGCGTATCGGGATACGTATCGTATTGCCTGACTCTTGCCACACCCCTAACATACACACACACACACACACAACTTCCTGTTGAGTTTAGTCTTTATTCTACTTATTTTATAGCTTCAGTATCTTCAGAGCCATTTACCTCCTTTATTATGATTCATATCTCTATTAAAACTAAATACAATAAAATAAAATAAAGATGGAATTTCTCCCTAAATATAGATTGTAGCATAAATATGCTGATGACTCTTCACTACCAGATCACATAAATGTAGACATTTATATGTTTTAGAGAGATTCTTGATTTTTACAGAATGTTTTTCTATTAACTTACTCTTTGTGTTCTCCTGTCTGTAGAGAGGGAGGGGGGCTGTGGTAGAGCGGCCAGCCGGACTCGACCTTTCTCCTGGTAGAAGGCGTTCCTTGGTTCAGGTGGGACCGCCCTCTGACGTCATCGCCGCTGCTCATCCTTGAACCTCCACGGCTGCTCCGCCTCCTCTTCCCGAGCATGTGGACCCCCACCCTCAGGACAAGGAGGGGGGCAGCTGCACCTGAGGACGGCCCCCACCAGGGACAGGAGGTGCAGCCACGCCTGCATCACTGCTGTGGTGGAGGAGAAGGTGGAGGAATGGATGGAGGACATGAAAACCATTGGATGGAAAAAGAATCTCTGTGTTTCCATTTTCTGCTAAACAAGCAGAAGTGAAAGTGGAAGCAAATCAGAAGCAGGAAGGGAAACATCTGGAAAACAGCAGCAGCCAGAAGTCTTACAGGAATTGGGTAAAAAGGAGAATTGCATCAGTTCAGCAGCAGAAAGGGACACAGCAGGTCTGGACCATGTCTCTGCTCGGTTCGGTTCTGCTCTTCGTTCTGGTCGGTTCGTCTGTTTCTGTGACTGCAGGTGAGAAAAAACATGTGAAAATGAAGCATAAACTGAAGTTAGAAGATAGTTTGAAGTGTTTCCTGAGCAGCAAAGACCAGTTTTACAGTTGAAAGCAGAAGTGAAAGTAAAGCTGATGGTTGGACAGTTGATGGCGTTCCCATTACTTTAAGCTCTGAACCGTTCTAGTCTTCCTTTGGCACACCAACAACACGTTTTGGAGACATATTTGTCCTTTTCTGAGGTTTATTCTGATCTAGAAGTAATGAGACAATGTCTTCCTGACGCTTGGATTGGGGTTTTTTGGAGGATTTCTACTGTTGGTGTTGAAGAAAATTAGGAAATGCCAAATATTTTTGGCGTAATCCCACTGATGAGTTCCATGATTTAGTATTTAATGTTTTATAGACCTGAACATGATTTTCACAATAACAGATCTTTGAAATAATCTAATCCCTCTGATCTGTTCCACAAAGAAACACACCAAGAAATGAACTGATTGATAAAAAATAATGCAGGAGTCCAGCTCTAAAAATGATAAAAGAGCAAAGAAAATAGAATGAATTGAAGTGAGGGAGGTTGGTGTAAGACAGGGGGGTCAGAGTAGAGTTAGGGGGAGACAGATGATTCACTGTTATTAATAAACTCAATATTTTATTGATTTTAAACTGTGCAGGACTTTGGTCAAGTGTAGTTGTTTAAATGTTATGTAGAAATAATCTGATTTGTTTAATCTTCCCTACAGGTGGTCTGACTGTGAGTCCCAGCAGATCTCAGTTCTTTGAAGGAGAATCAGTGACTCTGAAGTGTGAGGACCACAGCTCTGCAGGATGGACTCTGAGGAGAAACACCAGCAAAGGAACCAGGACTCTGTGTGGATCTGAGTGGGGATCAGGAGATGGTTTGTCCTGCAAGATTGGCTACATGTATGAAGAAGACGGTGGTGTGTACTGGTGTGAGTCCAGAGGGGGAGGAGCCTCCAGCATCAGCGTGAACATCAGTGTCTCTGGTAAGATCAGACTGTGGAGTTAGTGTTGCTGCAGCTGTGTGCAGATGGATGAAATGCTTTGTCTCTGTGTTGAGGTGGATCAGTGATCCTGCAGAGTCCTGTCCTCCCTGTGATGGAGGGTCATGACCTCACTCTGAGCTGTCAATCACAGACCCCTCCCTCCTCCCCCTCAGCTGCTTTCTATAAAGATGGCTCCCTCATCAGGACTGAGCCTACAGGTCACATGACCCTCCAGCATGTTTCCAGGTCTGATGAAGGTCTCTACAAGTGTCTCATCAGCGCTCATGGAGAGTCTCCATCCAGCTGGATCTCTGTCTCAGGTGAGGAGCTCCTTCAGGGACCGGATCAGGTTCTGCAGCCTCTCTGTTCTTCATCATCATCATCATCATCAATATCTTTGCTCTCTTTCAGAGAATCCCAGAACCACCTCTGCTCCTTCATCCTCCCCTGCTCCTCTTCATCAGTGGTTAACTGGGGTGTGTGTTGGTGTTTTGGTTCTGATGCTGTTACTGGTTGACCTGTAGAGATGCTGTTCTCAGTCTGACACATAAACCTTTGGATTTGTTGCTGTTACCATTTATTGAGGACATTTGTGTCTTTATGTTTCTTTTCTTGTTAACCAAACTTCCTCTTCATTTGTTCTTCCAGTTCTTGACCTGTGAGAGTAAACATGCTGTAATAAACACAGACACAGCTCTGCATATGTCATCTTGTTGGTTTGTCTAGTTATATTTGGATCTGGACCTCTGAGACAGAACACAGAAATAAACTGAATTCTCTATCAGTAGTTAGAACTGAAGCAGATACTGGAACAAGTCAAAAGACATCTTCTATACCAGATGTCCCCAACCGTTACTGTCTGTCCAGACGAGTCACACAAGCTGGAGACCTACAGTCTATGGAGGACTCATGAAAGTGGATGGTAAAAGCAGAGAAAAAGACCAACTTCACATTGTTGACACTGGTGCTGCACCAATTCTAGACATGACGGCCCGTGGAGACTTAAACCACAATCAAATCCTGTATTGTGTCTCAGGGATCTTTGGATCACTGACATCAACGCCTGCAGCTGATCCAGAACTCTGCTGCGAGGATCTTGACCCGCACCAAGAGAAGAGATCACATCTCCCCGATCCTCAAAGCTCTTTATTGGCTCCCGGTTGCTTACCGTTATCAGTACAAAATTCTAGTTTTGACATTTAGGGCCCTTCATTCTCAAGCTCCTCCATATGTTTGTGATCTGATCACCCCCTACAGACCATCTCGTGCACTGAGGTCTGGGGATCAGAACCTGTTGATGGTCCCTCACACACGGTTCCGAACTAGAGGAGACAGATCGTTCCAGGCTGTTGCTCCCAAACTCTGGAATGAACTTCCATTGTCCCTACGTTCCCTGGACTCTGTGAATTCTTTTTAAAGTCAACTGAAAACTTTTTATTTTTGCAAAGCATTTTAACTGAAACTGCTTTTATTGGGCTTGAGATGATTGTTTTACATGGTTTATGCTTTTTATCTTTCATGTTTTTATGTTTTTATATGTGTATATATACATATTTTAACCTGTGAAGCACCTTGTGACTTTTGTCTGTGAAAGGTGCTATACAAATAAAATTTACTTACTTACTTACTTACTTACATCAATATCAGTCAGGTGTGATCATTAGTTTGCAGCTGAGCTCAATTAATAACCCTTGTTCTATCTTAGATGACCCCCCCCCTCCATTGAGGTGTTCTCCCTACCATGACAAAGGTGGATAAAGGTGGAGAGGATTTCATGTAATCCATTGACACCAGTGAAGATCACAAATCATTGAAGAACAAAGGTTCAGAGCTCTGTCTAGTGGGTCTAGATGACCCCACTCCCAATGTTAACGTGAATAGGATAGAACAAGGGTTACATGAACAACTACTAAAGGAGATAAAACACTCAGAACATGTGTGTGTGTAATTCTTGTTTGTGTGGAACTTTGGATATGTGTGCATACGGCTTGATTTGTAACTCCTACAATAAATTCTGTGCATAATTGTGTGTAGTTGCAGTTGTGTATTAACAGGTACTGTGAGAAAGCCCTACGGGTCAAGGCAGAAGAGCACCATCTACTGGCGTACAGAAGAAAAGCGACGTCTGTTGAACTTGTCCAGACATGCCCATTACACTCATGAGCAGCAGAGAAGCAGTTGCCAGAGGTGTGAGGCTGTAAGAATTCACTGTGTGTTTTCCCTCTCTTTGTGTGCGTTCTTGAGGAAATGTAAGTTGTTTCTGCTTCTCATTTATCAATAATTTAGTAATTTCTTTCATATAATAAGATTTATATGGCGACATGCTGTGGAAGTTTGAGTTAGTTAAATATCTGTCTTTAGTTCTGCTTCTATGAACAATTCAGCTAAATTTGAGTGTTTAAAGAGGATTATTGGCTATGTTAATGCTTATGTTATTTACCTCACTGGTGAATTAATGTTATGTGATCATACAGCAGTCTCTTTAGTAAATGTGTAAGATTTGCTCACTGTCATACAGACTTTGTGGTAACACATTTTATATCTTTGTTTTGTTTGCAGACCACACACACACACACACACGCCCACACGCAGACAGACATCATCCTACACATACGGATGACAGAAACCAGCTGCTGTAGTTCATCTTCTTTCAACGTTCAATAAAAGAAGAAACTTCAGTCTCTCTCTCCAAGTGCCGTGATTCTCTGACCGGAATCGTAGTCCATAATCTGCCGCCTCAACCAGAAATCCTTCCGCGAGGCTCGACCCCCTCGCACATCTGGTCCTTCGAGAGCCGGATTGAGTGCACACAAAGAAGATCATGGACAATGCAGCATCAGAACCATCTGAGCACCGGAGCCGTCCACAGAGGGACCACCGCTTACCTGCTTATTTGGATGACTACCAAGTTTGATTACAGCCACCCAGGCGCTCAGCTCCACCTGTCGCTGTTTCCCGCTCCAACAGCCACTACAGCAACAAATCGAGCAGTTCATCCAACCAGAGTTCATACATTCACAGCAGATCGAGTAGGCGCACAAGGTACTCTGTTGGGACATATCCCACTCAGGGTCTCTCAGCTGCACAAGCTGCAATCTTGGAGGAGAGAATAAAGCAGCTGGAGTTAGAAGATATTCGTCGTCTAATCACAGATGAGGCACAAGCTGATCTGGAGTGTAAACGACTGGATGAACAAGCCAAAGAAGCACAGCAATGTCAAGCGGAGGCACTCAAAGCCAGAGAAGCACTCACTAAGCAGCTTGAACGACAACAGCGCTTAGCACGAGCTGAACAGGACCTTGAGATTGCCAAGCTCCGTTCTTCATTGCTTTCTCATGGTCATGCACCTTCACCTGCACCCTCTGACAAGTTAAACCATTTTATGGGCTTGCCAACGCCAGTGCAGGGTGGACAGGCAGACTCAATTGCATCCACCTCCAAGTCATCACTATACACCCAGTTGCCTCCACCACAAGCTCCTGCTGCGCTCAGTCCTTCCCCACAATTGACCCAAGAGGTCATCCCAGTCTCTATGGTGACAACTACTGGACCACCGCCAATGCGGCAACCTGCTTCAGTCCCACCAACTTCTGCTTCTTCCGCATCCCCAACAACACAGCTTCAGGGTCTAGTATCCACTGAACCCAAGTCTGGAAATTTACAACCATCGTCAGGGTTAATGTCTGCCCCCTCGATCCATCCTTCTCCACATCTGTCAACCCACGTTATTAATTCAACACCTCTGGTACATTCAACACCACAGGTGGCATTGTGTCCTGAGTCAAACCCTGTTCATGGTCCAGGCCCAGCAAAGAGTCCAGACTTAAACCAAACATCTGCCAAGTCAGGATGGCCTCAGTCTGCTGCCAGCCACCAACCTGCTTACATCTACAACCAACCAGCAGTGGATTCACTTCACGCTGCTCCGCAGGTCAGTAAAGGGGCTCCACCACTCTCCGCCACTCACCTGGGGCAACAAACTGATTCAGTATTTCCTGCTCCCTACTCTGGTTATGCATCACTACCCGGAGCCGAAATACTCCTTGCAACAGCCCTTGGCATCCCTCGACCTTCTCTGCCAGTGTTTGAGAGTGGTCGAGAGAGTGACTTTGCTTTACTTAAGCTCGCCTTAGACAATGTACTAGGAAGCCACCTTCACCTCAGCGAGCAATATAAATATCAAGTCCTGTTAGGACACATTAAACTTCCTAGTGCACTACAACTTGCAAAGGCATTCATGCATGACCCAACACCATATACAAGTGCACTGCAAGCTCTACAGGATAAATATGGGCAACCCAGACAGCTGGTCCAGAGTGAGCTTGGCGCCATACTCAACACCCCTGTTCTCAGGATGGGAGATGCCAATGCCTTTGACTCCTTTGCATTATCTGTCCAGTCCTTGGTCGGCATGTTGAGGTCTCTTGAAGGACAAAATGGATATGAGCTTCACTGTGGTTCCCACGTCGATCGCCTACTCAGCAAATTGCCTCCCACCTACCGCGATGGCTTTGTTGAGTATTGTTTACGACAGGGTATTCTACAGACTGGTACTGACAGAACATATACCCTTCCAGACTTGGCCACCTGGCTTCAAATGAAGTCTCAAGTGAGGCGCATTTCCAGTCGAGCAGCAACACTGTATCAAGCCGATATTTCCCGACCAGCCAGGAAAGATCAGCAAATGGCTCTACCAAAAGAGAAGCCAACAACGATGTACTTCAGTGCGACTGAGAAAGGGAACCAAGGAGAGACAATAGGGGCAAGACCTACATCAGCCAAGGTCAAATCTAAGATCAAACCTTACTGTCCCTTTTGTAACAATTCTGACCACTATCTTAATTCCTGTGAGGAATTCAAGAAGCTAAACACAGACCAGATCTTGAAGTGGCTTCAGGATGGCAAACGATGTCGGCAATGTGGACGCAATCATACCATGGACCGCTGCACTCTGAAGCGTCCTTGTAAAACCTGTAAAGAAACTCACCTTACAGTCCTGCATGAGGCAATCCAGGAAACCAAACAGAAGGTGTATACTCTTAGTCTTCTTCCTCCTACAAAGGTATATTTGGACCGGCCCAATAGATATCAAAGAGTAATGCTTAAAGTGGTAAAGGTCCTCCTCTACAATGGTAACGAGAAGATGGAGACCTATGCTGTTCTCGATGACGGCTCAGAGCGGAGTATTGTCCTTCCTCAAGTAGTGCACCAGCTCCGCCTTGTCTGTCATCCAGAGACCCTACCTCTGCAGACTGTGCAACAAAGTGTGACGCAACTCAATGGAGCCTCAGTCTCTCTGGAGGTATCATCACCTCTACGACCATCTGAGAAGTACCTGATACCCCATGCTTTCACTGCAGATGGGTTGGCTCTTGCTGAACACACTTACCCAGTTGCTATGCTGCAGCGGAAGTACACGCACCTCAGAGATCTTCCGTTACCACCAGTGAACTGTGCCCAACCTCTGATCCTGATTGGGGCTGATATGCCTCACCTGATCACTCCAGTTCAACCTGTGCATGCAGGACCACCAGGCGGACCAGTTGCCATCCGTACGCAACTGGGCTGGTCATTACAAGGGCCAGTTGATACTGTCCACACCTCCCCTGGGATCCAACAATGTCTGCATATTGCCACCACTTCAGCAGCCAGTGAGCTTCTCACCAATGTGGAGCGCCTCTGGAAACTGGACATTTTGCCATACAGCGAGAAGGTTGCCACTCGCTCAAGGGAAGATCAACAAGCTCTTATTCTACTGGAAACGGCCAGTAACAGTAGTAACAGTAGATGGCGTGCGACGCTATGCTACCCCTCTTCTTCGCCGTCCAGTCAATAATTCTCTTCACGCTCCGGTTGAAGCAGCACTTCCCAGGCTTCGCAGCACAGAGCGCAGACTGGCAAAGGATCCTACACTAGCCAAGTCTTACTGTGCCGAGATCCGAAAGCTAGAGGAGGCGGGTTATATCTCAAAGGTCATGCCAGAGGACAAAGACCAAGCATCGGAGTCATGGTTCATCCCACACCATATGGTCCACCACAATGGAAAGAATAGAGTTGTGTTTGACTGTTCTTTCCAACACGGAGGGCAGTCACTAAATGAGCGATTGCTGCCTGGACCAACGTTGGGGCCTTCCTTACTTGGTGTCCTGCTGAGGTTCCGTCAGCACTCCATTGCTATTAGCGGTGACATAAAGGCCATGTTTCATCAGATCCGCTTGCAACCCGCTGACAGGCCAGTTTTGAGATTCCTTTGGAGAGAAATGAAAAGGGATGAAAGGCCAAACATCTATGAATGGCAGGTTCTGCCATTTGGAACTACCTGCAGCCCTTGTTGCGCGATCTACGCCCTCCAGCGCCATGTTCGGGACAACTGTGGGAATAAGTCCAGCTTGATCCAGGTTGTGGAACTTTCTTTCTATGTGGATAATTGTCTACATAGCACCCGCACGTCTGAAGAGGCCAAAGTTCTCATTGATGGCCTACGCAAACTGCTCCTGCAAGGGGGATTTGATCTCAGGCAATGGGCGAGTAATGTGCCAGCAGTGGTCGAACATCTTCCCCCTGAAGCCAAATCAGAGCGCTTTGAACTTTGTCTATCTAAGGGAAGTAGTGACTTACTGGAGTCAACCTTAGGCCTCCAGTGGAACTGTCTCAAGGACACTCTAGGTTTCAAGTTTCGCTCTGCGGACCACCTTGAGCCAACCATGAGGAATATTTACAAGACCTTAGCAAGCCAGTATGATCCACTGGGCTTCCTCATTCCATTTACGACAAGAGCTAAAGTCCTCATCCAGGATCTTTGGAAGCAAAACATTGGATGGGATGATCGGATTGAATCTCAGTCTCTCAGAGAGCAGTGGACTGTTTGGGTGAATGAGCTTCCTGACATCAGTCATCTTGAGTGCCCACGGACCTATGCACCATCAAGTGCAGACAAACCTACAACAACTAGGGAACTGCATATTTTCTGTGATGCGTCAGAGAGGGCATATGGGTCTGTTGCTTACATGCGCACAGTCGAGGATAAAGATCGTGTACATACATCCTTTGTGATGGCCAGATCGAGAGTAGCACCCAGGAAACTTCTGAGCATGCCACGCTTGGAACTAAGTGCTGCCCTCACTGGTGCTCAGCTCGCTAAGCTTATCCACACAGAGCTGACTGTACCCATTACGCAGACCTTCCTCTGGTCGGACTCAACCACAGTGCTACAGTGGCTGAGATCTGAATCATGCCGTTACAAGGTCTTTGTTGGTACGCGTGTGGCAGAAATTCAAACTCTGACTGAAGTATCTAACTGGAGATATGTCAACTCTGCAAGAAATCCAGCAGATGACATAACGCGTGGCCTACGGCTTTCAGATTTGACTCATCCTCACAGGTGGTCAAGTGGCCCAGAATTTCTTTGTCAGCCTCCTGACCAATGGCCAACACTGCCCACAGCAACAGAAGCTGAGCCTGATAAAACTGAGCTCAAGAGGTCCACGCTGATATTCCTGGCATCAGAGGTACAGAACTCAGACATTCCTGATCCGAGTCAGTTCCATACCTGGAAGGATTTAGTCCAGGCTACTGTCACTTCCTTTCATGGGGCGGCTGCTTCTGGTGATGGTCAAACTGTGGATGCAGTTGCCTACATCTCAGCAGAAAAGGCACTCTTGGCTCGAGCTCAGCAAGACTCCTTCCCTGAGGAGTTAAAGGCTCTCAAGGCAGGTCGACCTATGCCAGGCGACAGTCGTTTGATCACACTCTCACCTGAATATGACGAAACTACAGGACTACTGCGGATCGGAGGTAGACTGCGACATGCAACTGATCTAGGAGTGGACACGATCCATCCAGTTATTCTGGACCTAGTGCACCAGATAACTAAGCTACTGATCCAGGACTTTGATCACAAGCTTCTCCATCCAGGACCAGAAAGGGTGTTAGCTGAGATGCGACGCCAGTACTGGGTACTGCGAGGCCGAGAGGCAATTCGTAGACATCAGCGCACCTGCAGAGATTGCCAGTTCTGGCGGGCCAAGCCAGATGTTCCCAAGATGGCAGATCTCCCAGCATCTAGGCTTCGCATTTATAAGCCACCCTTCTATTCCACAGGGGTGGACTGTTTTGGCCCTTTCAGCATTCGAACTGGCCGCCGAATCGAGAGGCGATGGGGGATTGTGTACAAATGCCTAACCACTAGGTGTGTCCACCTTGACCTTCTTGAAAGCCTTGACAAAGATGCCTTCCTGCTGTCCTTACGCCGATTCATAGCCAGGCGGGGCACACCATTTGAACTCCTGTGCGATAATGGAGGAGGAGAACGGGAATTACGGGAAGCCTTCAATGTCATGGCACCAGAATTGCAAGAGCAGCTGGCAAAACAGAAGATATCCTTTCGGTTTAACCCCCCAAGTGCTCCACATTTTGGTGGCGCATGGGAGCGAGAGATCAAATCAGTGAAAACAGCACTCAGAGTCATCCTCAAAGAGCAGTCAGTCCCAGAACCTGTTCTGGCAACCGTTCTCGCTGAGGTAGAGGGGATTTTAAATGCAAAACCACTCGGATATGTTTCAGCTGACGCTGCCGACCCTGACCCAATTACACCTCATATCTTGCTTATGGGACGCCTTGACTCCTCACTGCCACAAGCCTTGTATGATTCCAGCAGTAATTTGGGGACACGGCGGTGGAGGCACAGTCAGGTACTAGCGGACAACTTCTGGTCAACCTTCATCCGACGCTACCTGCCAAGCCTCCAGAGGCGAACAAAATGGCAAACCGATGGACATCAGCTTACGGTGGGCCAGGTGGTTCTAATAGTCGATCCTCAACTTCCACGAGCGCTCTGGCCAGTTGGCAAAGTAAGTGATGTCTATCCTGGAGTGGATGGACGCATCCGGTCAGCATCTGTCAAGGTCAAGAACAAAACCTATGTCCGGCCTGTGGCCCGGTTAATCCGACTACCGGAGATTAGTGATTCAGAGGACAACACCAACTGATGGTCTTTCTCGGATGTTTCAAATGTCAGTGTTGACATTTGGGGGCGGCTGTGTGAGAAAGCCCTACGGGTCAAGGCAGAAGAGCACCATCTACTGGCGTACAGAAGAAAAGCGACGTCTGTTGAACTTGTCCAGACATGCCCATTACACTCATGAGCAGCAGAGAAGCAGTTGCCAGAGGTGTGAGGCTGTAAGAATTCACTGTGTGTTTTCCCTCTCTTTGTGTGCGTTCTTGAGGAAATGTAAGTTGTTTCTGCTTCTCATTTATCAATAATTTAGTAATTTCTTTCATATAATAAGATTTATATGGCGACATGCTGTGGAAGTTTGAGTTAGTTAAATATCTGTCTTTAGTTCTGCTTCTATGAACAATTCAGCTAAATTTGAGTGTTTAAAGAGGATTATTGGCTATGTTAATGCTTATGTTATTTACCTCACTGGTGAATTAATGTTATGTGATCATACAGCAGTCTCTTTAGTAAATGTGTAAGATTTGCTCACTGTCATACAGACTTTGTGGTAACACATTTTATATCTTTGTTTTGTTTGCAGACCACACACACACACACACGCCCACACGCAGACAGACATCATCCTACACATACGGATGACAGAAACCAGCTGCTGTAGTTCATCTTCTTTCAACGTTCAATAAAAGAAGAAACTTCAGTCTCTCTCTCCAAGTGCCGTGATTCTCTGACCGGAATCGTAGTCCATAATCTGCCGCCTCAACCAGAAATCCTTCCGTGAGGCTCGACCCCCTCGCACAGGTACACTCAAATGACAAAAATGTACAAACAAAAAACAGTCAAAAACTTTCAAATACAAAATACAATTTACGCAGGCACAACTCAAAATGACAGCAGTTTAAAGCAAATGAATTCAGATGTACATTTATACACATAGATCTATGTATTTATACTTATAGATCTATGTGTATAAATACATAGATCTATGTGTACAAAATGCATAGATCTATGTACATATACATATATCAAATCAACCTTTATTCATATAGCACTGTTCCAACACATCACCCAAAGTGCTTTGCATAAAATACAATTAAATTCAAAAACAAAATGATTCGACAAACAATGCCAACAACCCCCCCCCCCCCCCCCCCCCCCCACACACACACACACACACCATGATTAGAAGAGTGATAAAATGATGGAATGTAGAGACCTGGCTTCCTCCTGAAGTGGAGAAACAATATTTTGAGGACATGACCTCATCAGTGACCCCCCACAGAGAACACTACCACAGGACCCCCCAGATCTGATCAAAAGGGTCAGACCCAGGAGATCCCCCTGCAGTGACCCCGTTCACTGAGAAAGGTCATCACTGATGTGGAGGATCCCTCAGAGGAAAACACTGGAGGTACAAATAAAATAGAAAAGGAATAAAATTAAAATATATTTAAAACATGAACAAGAAACAAATAATTACATAAACCTTAATAGACATATGAAATGGTAAGTGTGACAAAACAATTAAAAATAAATGAATAAATAACAACAATTAATTAATTAAATAAATGTATATGCATAAACATAAAACTAGTAAAAAGAGAAAATAAATAATGAAAGTATCAAATAAACTAAATTAAAAAGGTAGGTTTTGAGCCTTCCTTTAAAAACATGAACAGTCTCTGCGGCCCTGATGCATGCTGGGAGGCTGTTTCACAGGCGAGGTCTATAAAACTGAATGAGGCCTCGCCGTATGTTTTAGTTCTAACTTTTGGAATAACCAAAAGGCCGGTATCAGAGGACCTCAGGGTCCGCGAGGGCTCATACTTTAAAATCATATCAGATAAATATGAAGGCCAGAGACCATAAAAACATTTGTAAACCAATAAATGAACTTTAAAATCAATCCTGAAACGCACAGGGAGTCAATGCAGCCATCTTAAAAATTAGTGTATTGTGTTCCCGCCCCCTGGTCCTCGTCAATACACGTGCTGCTGAATTTTGCAGCAGTTGAAGGTTCGATATCCTTGTTCTGGGAAGACCAGAGAGCAGGGAATTACAATAATCTAATCTGCTGGTAATAAAAGCATTAGCTCCTCTGTGCTGGCAAGAGAGAGAAATGGGCGGAGTCTGGCAATATTTTTTAGATGATAAAATCCTGTTTTTGTTATATTTTTCATTTATGGGATAAAATTCATCTCAGAGTCAAAAATAAAGCCCAGGTTTCTAACACACTGATAAGTTTTGTAATTCTTCAGTTCAGATAAAACTATCCGATACCGATCACTAAAACCTCTGTTTTGTCCTGGTTTAGCTGTAAGAAGTTCTCTGCCATCCATGACTTAATGTCTAAAGTGCATTTTAAGAGTGTGTTGGCCGACTCTTCGTCATCAGGAGACACAGCGATGTAGAGTTTAGTGTCATCAGCGTAGCTATGAAAACAAACGCCATGCCTCCTGATGACGTCCCCCAGTGGCAGCATATATAGATTAAAAAGTAGTGGGCCTAAAATTGAACCTTGGGGGACCCCACAGTTAATATCAAAGACCTTTGAGGAGCAAGTATCCGTACTTATGTAAAATCTTCGATCTGTGCGATAGGAATAAAACCACCTTGGTACCCAAACCTCTCAGCCTGTTGAGTAAAATACTGTGATCTACTGTGTCAAATGCAGCACTGAGATCCAGTAGTACCAGAACTGAGAGTTTCTGACAATCCAGATTACATCTAATATCATTTACTATTTTAACAAGGGCCGTCTCTGTGCTGTGGTTTATCCTAAAACCCAGATTGATATTTTTCAAAGATGTTATTTCTATTTAAAAACTCATTAAATTGGATTAAAGCAGTTTTTTCAATCATTTTACTTAAAAATGGTAAGTTGGATACTGGACGATAATTGTTATAGTTGTTTGGATCTAAATGACTCTTCTTCAGAAGAGGCCTCACCACTGCCGTTCTAAAGGCAGCAGGGAAGACACCTGTCTGAAGAGAGTCATTTACTATATTTAAAAGCTCAAACTCAAAGAAGTCATCAAATGTTTTCAACATGGATGTGGGGATTGGGTCTAAAGGGCAGGTGATTGGCTTTAACTAGGAGAGAACCTGACAAAGTGCCACAGCATCAACCAGGACAAAACTTTCCAGTGTTTCCTCCGATCAATACAATGCTATAGATTCATTAAAATCAATACATTTATGAATTAAAAGACTAGATCTAATAGCATCGATCTATCTATCTATACACACAGATATCTAAATGTATAGATATCTAAATGTATATGGATATATCTACATAGATATATAGGGGGTGTATATACACAGGAATTAAACATAGAAGTTGAGTGCTTTACACTGCTCTTATTTTGAAAGGAAGTCCTTCCTGCTTCGGTGAGGGCGGGACACGTGACACCCATTCCCAGTTGCCAGATTGGGCGGGTTTCCGCCCAATTGGGCTTCTTTTGGTTATGTTGGGCGGGTAAAATTGGCATTGGGCGGGTCTATAAAATTTGGGCTGCTTTTTAAAATATTTAGCGGTTTTCACTGTCATTATTATTATTTTTCTTATTATTTAAAATATCAATTAAAAGTATACTAATTAATATATTTAGCATAAAAAAGCACATGTTGAATATATGAAACATTAAAAAATGTATGTCACTTAGCCGGGGAAAGATAAAACTCGAAACAACAAAACAGGAAATACAACAAAATAAAACAGGAAGTCATTCAAACCTAAACAGCAAAACAAGGAAACAAACACAGAGGCAAAGAAACTAAAAACCGTTACAGGTAAGCCTTTACTGGCGATAGCATCATGCCGAAGTGGGGAAAATACAAAAAACTTTACAGAAAGGAATGGGAGACTTAAAATTAAAAAAGGTCATTTTCCCAAGTGACACTGCTTAAAGATGACACGAGGAATCGATTGGGTCTGGCGCTTCTCTCAAGCCTCATGGATGTGCGCTCTGGCCTGAGCAGGAACGGGTGGACATCGGCCAGCCTCAAACCTCCACAGCAATTGTTGCGGGGGTTTGATTCCTCCATGTATTAGCCATATTTGGCTTTTATTGACTGTACACAGTAATTAGTGTTCAACGTTCTTCAGTTCAAGAAAAAAGTAATACATTGAAAAGGTATCTGTTTTCTTAAAGCTGCATTTGAGTGACTAATTAGTCTTATTTTTTAATGTTATTTATTTTTTGCTCACACGAAAGCTTGTTTCATTCTCTATATATTTAGCAATTGTTGCGGGGGGTTGATTCCTTCATGTTTGACATTTATTGACTGTTATTAGTGTCCAACGTTCTTCAGTTCAAGAAAAGAGTAATAAACATTGAAAAGGTATCATCTCTAAAAGCTGCAGTAGTGACTAAATAGTCTTTTTTATTTATTTAATTTGTTTATTTATTTTTTGCTCATACCAAAGCTTGTTTCATTCTTTATATATTCAGCAATTGTTGTGGAGGTTTGATTCCTCCGTGTATTAGCCATATTAGGCATTTGCTGACTGTTATTAGTGTTAAACGTTTTCAGTTCAAAAAATAAAGTAATACACATTGAAAAGCTGCATTTGAGTGACTAAATAGTTGTATTTATTTTTTATTTTTACACTGAAGTTTCATTCTTTAAATATTGTTGCATAACAAAGTTCTGCAAGTTCTCCCAAGCCATAGAGTACACGATACGAGAAACCTATAACTGAATTTTCTGTACTGATTTTATAAAAACATTTATTAGAACAGATTTATTATATAATAATTTATTATTATTATTGCGTCATTTTTTATTAGGCTACGGCTATACTTTTACGTTCAACATTAGGTTTTTGCTAGGTTGAGATTTGGGCTGGTTTTTATTGAGTTGGGCGGGTTTTACGCTGAGTTTGGGCTGGAAACTGTCGCTCAGATCTGGCAACACCGAGTGTGAGTGCCTTCACTAGCACCATCACTACCTCAGGCATGCATGCGTTTTCCAACGATGTGGGTCCTCGGTTCATTTCTTCTCTTCATTCTGTTCAGTCCTGTTGTGTCCGTAACATCAGGTGAGTTTTCTTTTAGCTACTTTACTGGTTTGCGTGTCAAGGTTCATGAAGTCATTAGTTTTGTGCTAAAGTCTCGGCTTTTTGCCCCGTTTTTCGCTGCAAATCATGTCCGAATTCTGAAACTGAGATTGAACGGCTTCACTGAAAAACAGTCGCACTTTGTCTGAATTCATGTTTTTATGGAAAAAGTAAAAAGTTTGCTCAATCAATGAAAACAGCTGAAGCTAGCTAGCTAGCTAGCTACATCACCTTGATATGTAGCTAGCTTGACTGCACTCACAGACGTCGTTCCAACATCTACGGGACCACCTGAAGGTTAAAGCGGGACCACCTAGGTTAAAGCGGGACCACCTAGGTTAAAGCGGGACCACCTAGGTTAAAGCGGGACGGGGGTCTACTTCCAGATCTGATCAGGCTACTTTGGCTGCAATCGAGCGGCTGATCGGTAACGCAGTGGTTAGCGGTTAACCTCACAGCAAAGGGCCGCTGAAAACCACACATCATAATCATCGGATGGAGGAGAGAAAAAAGAACACAGAGGTGTGGATCATAAGGACCCTTCAGTTTGATACACCGCTAAACAGGAATGTTTAGAGTCTGGATTCGAACCTTAGGCCTCCTCTGTCTTGCAGTGGCTCTGCTCTCCATCACAGAAACCGTTCCCCTCCATCCCTCTACAATTAACATTTAAGTCACTTTGTTTCCATATTAGAGCAAATCTAAGGTTACCTTCACTGACAAAAAGATATTTACCAAGATGTGTGAGGTCTAAGTCACTGTGGTTCCATCATGTCTATCATTTGTTACACTTGCTTAGCTTGCTGTGACCTACAGAGTGTGTGAATAGTAGAAGTGTCCTAGGGCAAGATACTGAACCCCCCCTTGCCTCAGGTGGGAGGTTGGAGCCCCCACCAGTGTGTGAATGGGTCTGTGACTGGAAAGCGCTTTGGGCCTTGAAGAAGGTAGAAAAGCACTTTATGAAGAATCCACCATTACTATTTTAATTTCAAACACCAGCTTCTTTAATGTTCAATTTTCTCTTTTCTTTCTGTTGGCCTTTTATTTCACTAAATAATAAGGGTGGTGGGGATTCTGTTAAAAGAAAATCCCCCTCTTTTTTCTTCAATGTTGTCCCAGTTCTAAAGAGATGGTTCTGGTCCCTGGTTACTGTTTTTATTAAAGATGATGAGTTTGTTATTCTGTATATGGATCCAACTCTGCAGCACAAAACTAAATCCTGTTTTCAGACCAACTCTGTTATAAACTAAACCAAACATGTCTAACAGTAATCTCATCATTGGAGGGGATTTAATACGGTGGAAGATTCCTGTCAGTTTTTCTAAACCTTCATTATAATCCAGATCTTCTTCATTTCTGTAGAGATTTCAATGTTTCTGATGCTGATGTTCCAGCGTTCACCTGCTTTAAACCAGACGGATCTGCTACATCAAGGTTGGATTTTTGGTTGACAAATGAAAATCAGCAGAATTAACATCAACAGCTGCACCATTAACAGACGGTTGTGTGATTAATCCTAAAAACAAAGTCTAGACTATCAGAGGATGAAGTTTATTCTCAGAAATCCAAAAGAGAACTGATGACAGACAGGTCACCACTCAGACGGACAAATGGGAGTTTTTCAGATTTCAAGAACTCACAGCTAAAGATTGGGCAGACATGGTCAAAGAAAAACAAATGGAAATGATCAGAGAAATGATCTATTTGCTGTAAGTCTTTATGAAGTGAAGGTGAGAAACAGAGACTTTCATTCCTGCAAACCTCACTGGATAACAGTCCATCACTAAAGCCAAAGCTGCTTTTAGAGATCCAGAGCTAATCGGGAAGAAAAGGAGAAAAAAGCTGAGTTTACGTCTGTAGACTAGAAATAAAGAGAAGAATATCTCTGTTGTTTGATGGTCAGTCCCTTCATTCAAAACTTAAGCTCGTTTCTACGATCTTTGTTTGTTAGAACTCTTTCCAACATCTCACTAACATCATTCTGTGTCAGTTTTACACAAAAGAGGAAACGTGCAGGTTAAGATCTGTTTGTTAAATACCCAATTCTGCCAAAATATCCCAATCCTTCTTAAAAATCCAACCCTTATTTAATGCATTTCATAAACACATCTGTTTATATTTTAAATCACTGAAGTTTATGAAAACAAAAATGCAAAAAAACCCTTTTGTATTAGACTACTACTGAGCCTGTGACCTGACATGGGTAAAATAATGAATATCCTGTTCCCACAAATTAATATCTACTTCTCACGCATTAATTAATTAGTGCGAACAAAATAATTATTCACATCATAAGTCATTCATAAACACGGATGTGAGCAATAGTTGGATTTACAGCAGATACCTTCACATTTCTGTCTGTGTGTCATTGCATGGAAGACACAGAGGATGTTCAGAGATCATGTATTTATTAAAAAGCTCTACAGAAGCATCGTACTCATTAGCAGTCATTTTTCAGTTCTTTGGGACTCGTGTGTGTCTGTGAAAGCTTGATGGTTAAAAAACAAAGAATAAATGAGCATGAGTGAATTACCCAGAAAGCAGCTGTGAGTAGACTGTAGAACAGCGGCTTATCCTGGGTGTTTCTGGACTTCATCCTCATGTCTGGACCTGTAGGCTCTAGAAGGACTCAGCATTGAAGTGGATCAGTGGCTGGACGGCTCAGTTGGATGTCTGTTGGACTGGCACAATGGAGATCAGGGTTAGCATAGGGGGTACGATGAGCTTCATCCAGGGGGGGGGTCCTTGGTCAAGACCCTGTACCCTACTGCCTACTATGTAACCACAAAGGGGCCAAACCTGGGTCTCCCTGTACCCGTCCCCAGCCTGGATAATATACAGGGTTGTGTCAGGAAGGACATCCAGATCATTCATCGTGAAACAATGAATCGTTACTCTTGTGATGCACTTGTTCATTTTTACATTCCAGTGAAATAAACCCACTGTTCCTCAATCCAGAAAGGTAGTTTACCATCTCTGGGTAAGAAGAGTTTAAATATCTGGGGGTCTTGTTCACGCGTGAGGGAAGACCACAGCGTGAGATCGACAGGCGGATTGGAGCGACGTCCGTAGTAATCCGGTCGCTGTATTAGTCCGTTGTGGTGAAGAGAGAGCTGAGCCAAAGAGCAAAGCTCTCAATTTACCGGTTGATCTTTGTTCCAATACTCACCTATAGTCATGAGCTCTGGATCATGACCCAAAGAACGAGGTCCAGAATACAAGCAGCTGAAATGAGCTTCCTCCGAAGGGGGCTGGACGCTTCCTCAGAGATAGGGGGAGGAGCTTGGTCGCCCACAAAGAGCTCGGAGTAGAACCGCTGCTCCTCCACACCCAGAGGAGCCATTGAGGTGGCTCGGGCATCTAGTCTGGATTCCTCTCTGGGGAGGTGTTCAGCATGTCCCACTGGGGGAGGCCCCGGGGAAGACCAGGACACGCTGGAGAGACTATGTCTGTCGGCTGACCTGGGAACGCCTCAGGGTCCCCCCAGAGGAGCTGGAGGAAGTGGCTGGTAGAGGGAAGTCTGGGAATCTCTGCTTAGACTGTAGACAACTCTGCTTTTTATTGTTTTATTTCATTGTTTAATGTATGAAATGCAGCAGTAGATTAAATCCAGAGCAGATCTCTCAGGATCCACTGCAGTTTGCTGCTCAGCAGCTGCAGAGTCTGAACAGGAACTGAGCTGCTCGTCCATCAGTTGGAGCTTTCTGCATCTTTGTTGGTCTTCTCATTTTCTCCTCATGTCTGGATGAACTTCAACATCTTCATCTATTCTGACCTTCAGCAAACAGCTTCACTACCCAGAATGCACTGCTGCATTGTTGCAGCTAATGCTAGCTTTCTAGTTCCTGTCCAGTTGACAGAACCGAGTCCTCTGTAATTCTCTGATCTCTGGTTCTTCTGATGCAGGTCTGAACATCACTGCTAAACCTGGAGATCACGTCACTCTGACATGTGGAGATACGAACATCTCAGAGAATCTAGTTCTAGAGTGGAACAGAACTGACCTGGAGAAGGGAAAATGTGTCTTTTTATACAGAAGTAACAACACTGATCAGGACAACCAGCATGATTCCTACAAGAACCGAGTGTTTCTGAAGAACCATCAAAAGATGAAGGATGGAGATCTGTCTGTGGTTCTGAAGAACGTGACCATTAAAGACTGTGGAACATACCAGTGTAGAGTTCTACGACAAAATGGTCCACACAGAGTAATGAAGATGATCTCCTCCATCCATCTGTCCGTGGTTCCTCCAGGTGAGCAGTGTTTGTGTTCCTGCTGGATGTCAGAGTAAAGGTCTCAGATCAGACGTGTTTTCTGAAGATGTTGTTGATGAGACTCTGCAGGAAGCAGCTGCTCTGATGAGGAAGAGGAGAGGATTCTGTTCTGCACTCATCATCCTCTCTCTCTCCTGCAGGACAACAAGGAGGACTGAGTCCAGGATGGATCATCGGGATTGTTCTGGCAGTTCTTCTTCTTGTTGTTTTTCTTGTTGGTCTCTGGATCTACAGGAAGAAAAAAGGTTCAAACCAAAGTTCCAGTGGTTCCAACAACCAGCAGAATCCTGAACAGAATAATTTAAACTCAGATTCTGATGCACAGAGAAAAACAAACCCAGAATCTTCAGTTTGAAGGTCTTTTGTGTTCCTGAAGTGGATCTTAACCTCAGTGGTTCTTTGGTAAAGTCTCCACTTGTTTTTCCAGAATAAGTGAACATGTATTCAGCAGTAGTTTAACCCAGAATGAGCTTCTAGGTTTTAGTGACTTTAATAGTTTAGTTGTTCCTCCCTGAAGTCATCTCTGCTCTCTTTTCTATTCATCATCAACCTCATGTCTGTCTGCTTCACCTCTAGTCTGAGTTCTCCACTAAACCATACGGCCATCAACAATTATTTACTGTTTAAGATGCATGAGACATCTTGATAATTAATGTTTGTTTTTTAAATGAAGAATACTATTTAACATGACTCAGGAGCCGGTTTAGCTCGTGCTGGTTTGCGTCCGTCCGTCAAACCAGGGTTGATTCTGGGCTGCTCCCTGTTCCCTTCTCTAAATTGAGAGGGTTGCGTCAGGAAGGGCATCCGGTGTAAAACGTTGCCAAGTTAACGACTAATCCTCGTAGGAGGGTTTGTTTCTCTGTGCCGACCCCTGATGGGGGAAAAGCCAAAAGAGGAAGAAGATACTTTTTAAAATGACTGACTTGGTCCTGAATGTCTCCATCATGATTCTTTACTCTAGTGCTTCTCAATTATTTTTTGTTAGGCCCCTCCATAGGAAAAAGAAAATGTTTCACGACCCCCCCCTCCACACACACACACACACACACACTCGCGTGGTGACAATATATTAGGTTAGTATCAGTAAAAATTGTGTAAGGATACCTAAAATTGTATCTTTAACATGAACAAAAGCAAACAAATCTAAATCCACTTTCAACAAATAATCTGTCATTCTTATTTAAACTAGAAACATTTTGACCAACTGAACCATTGGATGCTGAGAAAAATAATTCAATCAACAAAAAATATTGAATGTAAATGGATCTGAAACATTAACACCAACATATTTAACCTTTTTAGTCTGAAGAAATGGGTCAAATTTAAAGCGTTCTGTCATCAGATGATCATAATTCACAGAAACAACCAAGAGTGCGTCTCAGCGACCAGAGAGAGGGAGGGGCGGGGGCGCCAAACAGCTACGATGTGCTTCCATTACTGATCATAGCATGAATATATATATGTGCACAAACGGCTGTGAAATTAAAATAATACGGACTATAATTAAGTCCCAACTTCGGTTTGGCGCCCCTGTAGCCCAGTGCCCCAATGCGACGCATCACAGCAGACCCACTTTTTGCCCCCCTGCTGCTTTTGTCCGTTCTTCGACATTTCTGGTCAGAGTTACAGAGAAAAGGCAGGTGCAGGTGTCCGACCCGTACCTGTCACATGTATCAACATCCAGGGAGGCATTACTGTTCTTTTAAGACTTTAAACTGCCGTTACGACAATAATTCTGTGTTCAGTGTCACAGTTAGGATTAGTTTAACTTAAGTGGCATAGGACCCTGGGATATGCTGTCCTTAAGCATGGTTTGTTCATGTTCTGCTGTGAAAACCAGGACCAAAAGCCTTCCAGCTGGGTTTGGGGCTGAACCACCAAGAGGTTCCAGAGTCCAGCTGGTTCTGCAGCTGGACTCTGGAAGAACAAATGTCTCACAGGAGCCTTAAACGTTTCCATTCCAGTCTGGACGGTCGTAGATCCGTCTCTAAGCTCTGCAGGAATCTCTGGATCCTGCAGAGTCCATTGGTGCTATGGTCCAAACCAACAGAACCTTCTTCCTAAACCGAGTCTCCTCTCTGACTGAAACATTCCAGCATTAAGGGATGCCAATCATTCAGATAAGCTCCGCCCCCAAACGGCGCCGTGGTTAACTGCACACAACTGTTGATTTATTGATGCAGAATTTTAACTAAAGTTAATCGTGGCGTCTCTGTAGCACAGACCCCCCCCCCTTTGTAATGTTCTGTTTTTTACTTTAAGCTGCTGATTTAGTCTTTTACATTTTGATTGTATATTTGTTTTCTTTCTGTCTGTTACACACTGTGAAGGCCTTTTTCTTTGTTCCTGAAATGATTGTTCTTTGTATTGAATGTAAGGAGGATGTTTCTTTGTTTACACTGACGTAAAGTATTTAAAGGAGGAACAAACGGTTCAGTGGAACCAAGTTTTAGCACTTTTACTGTTCATGTTCATTCAACAAACAAGAACTGCACATGTGCAGACTGGGACGCTGCATTATACATACTTGCTCATATTTGTATTTTATGTATACCTTGCACTTGTGTCTAATTTTAACTTTATTCTATTTATTTTTTCTCATTTTTGTCCTTTGTTATTAACCCTGACATGTGAGATGCCATAGAAAAATTCCGATGCATGTGTAAGCAACAATAAAACCTTGAACCTTGAAGGGTGCAGTTTGTTCTTTGCGGGTAATTGTTTTTTTTTGTGGAAATATACAGCCATACGTTCAGCAGTTGCAGTGTTGTTTTCTCTGAACCAGGAGCAGCTTTAAAGTCGTGTTTTACACAAATAAATCTTTTCTGAAACATTCAGGATCCACTGAGTCATGGACTTCTAGTATGAATGTGATTTGAAGTACTTAGTCTTTAGAATGAACTTCTTGAAATGATTGTTTCTTGTATTAAATGTCAGAACAAAGTTTATTTGTTTATTTTCACATAAAGTCTCAGGAGACACTAACTGGAGTGACTCTATTCTGACTGGAAGGACTTTTTGGAACTTCAAAGCATCAAAGCTGCAGAAACAGCAGAGATCTGTGATGCATGATGGGAAATTCTCCAAGGTCTGGGGCAACAGGCTGGTGTGGCCTTGCTTAATGCCCCCCAGCATAGTTTCCCTGCCCCTCTAGGGGGGGGACAGGTCTCCTACTGTGGTCTCACGTCAGTCCAGAGTTTTAGTCTTGGAGTCTCTGAGGTTTAAAGAAAAGTCATTTGACTGGAGAATCAATTGTTTCTGATCAACTGCAGGCTCCGCCTACTTTTATTGAAGCTTCTGATTGGTCAGTTTCTAACTTGAATAACTTCTGATGATCCTGACCAGAGGAATCTTCTTCTCCTAGCAGATCTCTGTCTCTGTCTCTTTTGGATTTACCTGCAGTAAATCTGTAGTCAGTGGTAGAAAATGTCAGTGAACTGGCAGATTAGCCCCCCAGAAGGAGAAATGTCCAAAAAACTGAGCCTTTAGGGGGAAGAAGATCTGTGAGGACTGTGAACAAATACTATTCTGTCTGGAAGAAAACATCTGAAGGGTCGTCATGACAACAACATGAACCACAGCAGCAGAGGAACAGAGGTGATGATGAAGAGGAGGGAGGAAGAGGACACATGAAACTCACTGCTGCTTTAGGAAAAGGAGGTTTAGGAGAAGAACCGTCTGGACCTGAACCAAGTTCTGGTTCTACTCAGTAAATGAGAGGATTTCATCTACAGAGATGAAGATGTTTCATAAGAACGTCATCAGTCAAGAACTCAGAAAGTTCTAGAAGTGTTGAAACTATTTAACAATCACACATATGTGCTGTACACAGATGTTTATCTATTTTACTGTAAAGACACATTTAATAATTATATTTGAAATATAGCGTCATGGTGCCTCTGTCAGCTACTCTCTCCCTCCCTCGCCTGCTCCGTTTCTGGACGTGACCAGCTGTCACCACTTACCTTCATCATCGCCGTTGCCTCTTAAGGAGCTCCTGGACCTCCACTCGACGCCAGTTCCTTGTTCCTCCCACGGTGCATAGTCTGGCTCGCTCATGCTCCTGTTTGTTGCCAAACTTCATGTTAATTGCTCCTCTGGTCTGTCTCAGGAAACACCATCTGTGGAACTCACCTGGTCGCTGTCCTCTGGTTTCACGCTGCCTCACCTCCGGACTCCTGCTGCCGCTCTCCTCCAGCCAGCCGCCGCGCCTCCTCTGGAAAAGAAGCCATTACTCACCTTTCTATATAAAATCGACTAAAACTCACCTTGTTGTCCGAGTCTCCTTCTGGGTTCCAGCATTTGGGTCGCTTTGAACTTTAGTCAGATCAGGAGGTATAGATTCACTGTATTGAACACAAAAACATTACAATCAAACTTATTTTTGAAATGTACGAAAAAAATGTAATTTTAATAACATGAAAAACAATATTTAAAGTTTCTTAAGAGATTCTATGTTCAGAATTGATGCTCTGTGGTTCCAGATGTGATGATGTCATCATGGTAATCAGCCAATCCCTGCTCAGCATGTGAGTGCTGGGTCATCACCATGGAGACAGACGGGTCACTTCCTGCAGACAGAACAGTTTAGAAACTGAAGATGATTGATCAAATGTGATTGATTGATTTCTGTTACCTGAGGCTCTTTGTGGACATAAAGACACCAGAAGGAGAGTGGAGATGAAGAACGGACTGATCACCACCAGGTGGAGCAGGACTCTCAATTCAAGGCAAGGGGAAGATGCAGCAGGGGGCGGGGTTTCTGTGGTGGGCGGGGCTTCTGTGGTCGTGGGTTTCTCTGCAGACAGAGTCCCACCTGGTCAGGTGACTGCATGGAGGACATCCATGGTGAGATGACAGTGAAGCTCCTCACCTGAGACAGAGATCCAGCTGGATGGAGACTCTCCATGAGCGCTGATGAGACACTTGTAGAGACCTTCATCAGACCTGGAAACATGCTGGAGGGTCATGTGACCTGTAGGCTCAGTCCTGATGAGGGAGCCATCTTTATAGAAAGCAGCTGAGGGGGAGGAGGGAGGGGTCTGTGATTGACAGCTCAGAGTGAGGTCATGACCCTCCATCACAGGGAGGACAGGACTCTGCAGGATCACTGATCCACCTCAACACAGAGACAAAGCATTTCATCCATCTGCACACAGCTGCAGCAACACTAACTCCACAGTCTGATCTTACCAGAGACACTGATGTTCACGCTGATGCTGGAGGCTCCTCCCCCTCTGGACTCACACCAGTACACACCACTGTCTGATGGAAAAAGATAGTTGATCTCAGAGGAAGAGTCCTCTGGTAGTCTTTGTCCAGATCCACACAGAGTCCTGGTTCCTTTGCTGGTGTTTCTCCTCGGAGTCCATCCTGCAGAGCTGTGGTCCTCACACTAGAAATTGAAGATGCAGTAATTCATTCATTCATTCGTTCATTCATTTTCTATTCCGTTTGTCCCTTTCGGGGTCACATGGCTGCTGGAGCCTATCCCAGCCACCTGTGGGCGAAGGCAGTAGACGCCCTGAACAGGTCGCCAGTCTGTCACAGGGTAGAATGTCCTCAATCACACACCCATTCACTCTCACATTCACACCTAGGGACAATTTAGAGTTACCAATCAACCTATGAAGCATGTTTTTGGACAGTGGGAGGAAGCTGGAGATCCTGGAGAGAACCCACGCGTGGGGTCCCTCATTGATGTTGTTTTTCACGTCCCCCAGCCGGGACTTGAACCATGGACCTTCTTGCTGTGAGGCAAGAGCGCTAACCACTGTACCACTGTGCAGTCTAAGATGCAGTAAATGCAGCAAAATCTATCGTCAGAATCTCATGAGGTCGAGAGGCTTTCACTGAACCCGTAGAAGTCTTTACTTTTGGCTGTAGCGCTTTCAACAACACGCACCTCTCACACTCCTGCACCACTTCTCCGCATCGGAATACATGTTCGGCCAATAATGCCTCATCGAATCAACTGCAGAGTCTGTTCAGTGCCCTGATGTCCATGCTCATCATGCAGGGAGTGAAGAATGGATTCCTGTAAAGACTGAGGCAGCACTAACTGCTTAGCCTCTCCCTGTCCGTCTGAACTCTAAATACAGCGGTAGAGCACCGACTCGTGCTCCCGGAGACGCTTCCACTGTCTTATCAATTCCCAGACTGGTTTACTTAACCCACGCCTCTGTCTTGCACGTGGCATTTTACCGCTTTCCCAGTGTAACTGGCAGGTCTGCCTGTGACAGGAGCATGCCTGCTTGATTGGGGGATTTGGTTCAGCTGTGTCTGCCCCTATATAAGGAACAGGGAGCGAGTGGATTCACAGTGGCTGCCTGCCTGCATGGTGGTATGTATGGCTGAAGCGCCTCTTGTTGGGAGGATGTAGATCACCGTTTACTCATTCACATTCTGCTCTTTTCACTAGATGCTCTAAGCGGCTGGAGGTGTTGCAGATGTCATGAGCCACTGCGTGTTCGGTACCCACTAGAGATGGGAATTGAAGCCTGTTACGCCCCCTTCTGTGTCTAGGGGCACCGAGGCGGCATAACATAAAAAAAGTAAAGGTTTTGGCTACCAAAGTTGACTGCAACACAAAACACCAAACAAATGTCTCCATAAAATAACCAAATTTATTTACAAATAAACAACAACCAACAAGAACTAAAAGTGAAGCAAAGGGCTTCAGGGTGAACCCAGGCCAAAATAACAAACAAAACCCCCAACTAACTGAAACATGTTTTCTTACCTGTACAAAGGAAAAGGGAAAACAAAGACAAACACTTACCTCCCTAACCTAACAAAAACAGGAGAAAACAAGTACTAAAGAAAATGGCAGTTCACCCCTACAGCTTCACTTAACATAACTATAAACCAAAGGACTAAGCAGAGTGGGCACAAACTACAAAGAACTAATACAAAAATACTAAAGTGCAACACAAACTAAACAGGTGGTGAAATACAAAACAAAATGGAGAAGAGGGCCAAGCTGCAGTGGAGGCTTTTGCTGCAAGGCACCCTTCTCACCGGCTGGATGTCTAGATGGTGGCTTTAAAGGCTGCCTCCACCAGCTGGTCCAATGGGAGGCCACACCCTTTCCACCACACCTGAAAATAATCAGACAAAAACAGACACAAAGATCCACAAAAAACACAAGTCCCACTCTGATAAAGAAATAATACACAAAACACAGAGCAAACAGAATCAAACAAAACCAAATAAAACCAAATACGGCCACAGCCGTAACAAAGCCCCATGAAGCTTCCCTTGTGGTTCATGTAATTGTGCCGGAAAAACCACACAGAACAGCGCCATCTGGTGGTGGACTGGACGTATATCACATGCTTCAACTAAGCTCCTTGTAACATTTTAATGTGGAAATGATGATGAAAAAACCTAAAACAAAACAATGTTGTTAATGATGATTAAAAAGAACAACATAAAACACAACATGTGATGTTTTCTGTGAGAAGTGCTTGACACAGTAAAATACACATCACATGAAGAAAAAAAATGCACAAAAAAAAACCCTGTATTATGCTGGTTTCAGTCCCAGAACTTCTAGAAGCAAATGCCACTGAGTGTTCCAGTGAGCTATTATTGCAATTGTTGAAACATTGGCATGCCATTATAGATTCATTCCAGTGTTTTTTTTGTTTGTTTTTTGTTTTTACTGCGAAACGTTCATAGTGTATTGTTTTATTAGGAGAAATCGAGTTGAAATGATCCTGAGCCACAGTATGTTTTTTTTTACCAGGAGTCATGGTAAAGTACAATGAACTGATGCTGATTCTGATACAGGGGAAACAATAGAACTCATTCGTTTCATTCAGATTCATTTAGTGTTTCTAGAGAATAGCGTGTCCAACTGTTCAAAACACAAGTGACATCTGAACCGTGGTTCCACCAAACGAAGCATTGGGCGCGTCATACGTCATCCACCACGTGATCTGTGCTAGTTGACACACGCCCTGAAACACTGTCCAGAAACACTCTGCTTCATGAAAGTGAACCGCGCGCCGAAGCGTCGTGTCAAACGGGCCGTCCCTAAACGAGATGCTGTAAGCGGCTGGAGGTGTTGCAGATGTCATGAGCCACTGCGTGTTCTGTACCCACCCATTTCATACACTTTAATGTGTTTTTAGAGCGGTGTTGTATTTATTGTGTGGTTGACTCTGATTTATCTTATTGTTTTATAGGTCTGAGTTGGGCGCTGGTGCGTGCAGTGTTGGTGAAGGGGCCCCTGGTGGCAGCGTCTTCCTCACTCCAGTTCCCTCACTGTATTTGTTTATTTCCCTTCTTAGTGTGTAGTGGAAGATTCGTTGGCGTGTTTTCCTCATTGTGTGTGGGTTTATTTGGTTTGGTTTCTGCCTCGTACTGGCTTGGTCCACGGCCTCTCTCTTTCCCTCCCCTCCTGCACGGGCGGTCGGCTCGGCCTTCCTGTTTTTATTCCTCCATCTCCTTTTATTGTTTTTCATCTGTGTCCAGCTAATCAGAGTAAAACTGCAACACACGGCCCAGAGCTATGATTCTGCAGTTCATCTCTCGGCTGGGCAGGGATGCAGTCTGGAAGGCGGCGAAGAATTCACCTTGCATGAAAGATCACGGTCTGCAGTTCAAGGAGGATTTTTCCAAAGGAGAGGAGGCTGAGATCCAGAAAGCTGGAGCTACTGGAAAAGTGGCCTCCATGCTGATGCCAGAGCCTTCATCCAAGGAGAAGGGGAGTCATCACTGGTGATCAACAACGTAACTCCATTTTAAAAAGGAGGAGAAGAAGAGGAAAGAAAAGGTTCTGTTTGAAGTGTCAACACAATGAACATGTGAATGTCATTTTTCTTGACTTTTTTCTATGAAAAGAGGAAGTTCAATTAATGCTTAAATGTGCTCAGTGTTATTATTTTCTTCACACTAGTTTGATTTAAGAAGGCGTGACTGCGTTTGATGTTGACCAATTTATTTTTTTGGACTTAAGTTTCTTTACAAGTTAAAAAGGTTCAAATTTTTGGAAAGCTCAGTGGGGGAATGACTTTTGGTTTTCATATGGCACTGAATTCTCTGCGGGAGTATGTTGTGTGAGGAATCATTTAAGCATTCTGATACAAATGGTCATTTTATTTGTCTAATTGTAAAGATGAGTAATATTCACTGCATGATGATCAATATTTACGGCTATAATTCCAACTCTGATAACAATCAACTTCTGGACACTTTAGAAGATAAAATAATGTTCTGGTTAGCCACATTTCCAAGCACACATGTGCTAAATGGAGGTGACTTTAATGTGGTGATGGACCAAATCGCTGACAGACGGCCTCCAGGTCAGACTCTAAAGTCTGCATCAAAGCTGAAGCTGTTGGTACATAGTTGGATTTATGTGACATGGAGGACCACATTTCCTGAGAAAAGGGAGTTTACATGGAGGAATGAAAGTAGATCACGGCAATCACGTTTAGACTTTTGGATTCTCTCAAAGGATTTAGATAAAGAGAATGTTTCTGCAGACATTTGAACAACATCACTAACTGACCACAAAGCCTGAACAATTAGAGTACAATGTTTTCCTGATGAAAATGGGTCTAGAAAAATCTGTTACTGGAAACTGAATGGTATGTTATTAAAACATGAATGTGTTCAATCAATTGTCTTCAATTCAATTCAATTCAATTCAATTTTATTTGTATAGCCCAAAATCACAACAACAGTCGTCTCGATGGGCTTTGAAGTAAAACATGAACTCAAAAGGATCATGAATACAAAGAGTCAATAGGAAAATACTAAAATAAACTAACAAACTGACTAAGCTATACTGGCATCCCTGCCCTTAGACCCCCCTTCGCGGTAAGGAAAAACTCCTAAAAAACCGGATTCCGGAAAAAAATGAAGAAACCTCAGGGGTGCCCACATGAAGGAGGGATCCTCCCCCAGGACGGACAGGCGATTTACCAGAACTCTTAGAGAAGAATTAACTTATCTAACTCTACATCTACATATTTAAAGTCCAGCAGACGAGCTTCATCCAGCCGGGGTTGGGGACAGTCAGGGGCGCGACTCGAGCCGGAGACAGGAACCACAGCCAGGTTTAGGAGCAGGAGCAGGTAATCAGTGATTCAGAGACTCATTAAACTTTACTGGGATAAAGCGCAACAGGAAAAGTCTTACAGCTCGAACTGGGAACTCTTAAAATGTGAAGTTTCTAAATATTTGTGAAGATATGGCAGCATTCAGGCAAAATCTAAACATAAATAGGAAGAAGAAATTATCTCTGAAATGACTGAACTTTACCACCAGAAAACCTAAATGAGGAGCAAAATTTAAGACTAATAGATTTACAATTAAAACTGGACAATACGTGCAAAGCTAAGGCTGAAGGAGCTTTTATAAGATCCCCACAAAAATGGTTGGAACAAGGAGAACAAATGACTTCTTATTTTTTCAAATTAGAGAAGTCACAAGCAAAGTTTAATTCAGTGTTACAGTTAAATATAGATGGAAAATTACAAATGACACCACATTATTCTGAAAAAAATGTTATGGTGCCTGTCAGTCTCCTCCCACTCCTGCTCTGCTCCTGACTCCACCAGCTGGGACCAATGCACCTCGTCACTGCTTCTGCTCTTAAGGAGTTCCAGACCCATCAGCCAACACCAGTTCGTTGCCCTTTATGGTGACTAAACCTGGTCTCTAGTCTAGCTCATGTTTCTATGTTTGAGTCTGGCCTCGTGTTAAACTTGCTTCTCCCTGTCTCAGGATTCCAGCCTCCAAGTGTCCCCAGTGTGGATGTCAGTCCAAGTCCTCCTACAGTCCGGTGGAAACCTCAAGCTCTGCCAAGCTGCGCTCTTACCTCCAGCCACGCCACAAGCCGCTGTTCTCTCCAGCCGCCCTCCAAGCCACACCAACTTTCCTGGAAG
This sequence comes from Oryzias curvinotus, assembly GCA_023969325.1. NCBI lineage: Eukaryota > Metazoa > Chordata > Actinopteri > Beloniformes > Adrianichthyidae > Oryzias > Oryzias curvinotus. Next base: position 57,378 of record JALJSC010000075.1, read on the forward strand.
GAAAAAATAAACTCTTTACTTACCGTTCACCTCCTTGTCCTCATTCTGGGTTTCAGCGTCTGGGTCTGTCAATCCTTCAAGTCATGATAAAAACTCCTCCCAGGTTCCCAGGGTTCTTCAAGTTATAGAAACATTTTCAAAAGCATCAGGACTTTATCTAAACCTAAAGAAATGTGAGTTATTTCCTCTGAAACAATGTGCTCTAACATCCATAAATTGTATAATAGTCTAAGAAAATGTCACATATTCGGGATTGCAGATAACTAAAGATCAAAAACAAAGAGAACTGATGAACTATAATCCTATGATTGCAAAAGCACAACATAAGTTTAATCGTTGGCTACAAAGAGATCTTTCACTGAAAGGTCGTGACCTCTTAGCAAAAGCAGAAGGAATTTCCAGACTAGTTTACATTGCTTCCTCACTATCTCTGGACTGTAAAACTGCAAAAAGGATTGATAGATTTGGAATAATGCAGATATTCTATACAAAAACAAGAGGATTTGTCTTGAAAATTGGTTTGAAAATAACATTCTTGTGACACAGCTGATGAATCCACATGGTAACCTGATGTCATACGGTGAGTTTCTGTCCACCTATAGTCTGCATGTCTCACCTGCAGAGTTTGCATTGGTTACTGGAGCATTCCAGGTGGTGTTAGACTTCTGTGGAGCAGTTCTCCTTCAAATACTCCATGTTCTCCCAAATTAACAGAATTGTGGTGGAAAGATTTGTTTTTCAACTTGCAGGAATAATCAAAGTATCCGTTCTCTGTTTCAAAGTGAGATTGCCACAAAACCGTATGTCATCTCTGACTGGAACAGCTTTGATGTAGAATTCAGTGGGAAAAGGTTTGGTCTCTGCCCCAAAAGTATTTCATCACCAATAAAATCAGAGACATTTCTTTCAAAATTCTTCATAAATGTTATCCAGTGAAACATTTCTTTACTAAGTTTAAAATAGACCTGGACATAAACTGTTCCTTTTGTCATTCCGAACCAGAAAATGTGCCTCACCTTTGTTTGTTTTGCTCCTTCACTCAAGGATTTTGAAATAATTTGATACATTTTATAATAACTCATCTATGTGAAGCTGTAGGAGTCCTATTGAGAAACATGTCCTGTGGGTGTCGCTGTTTTCATATTTTGCTGTCAATTATAAATTGATTTGTTACCTGACCTCACACAGGTGTGCATGGGCCAGATGGAGAAATGGTTTTGACCGCTTGTGCGGGAAATTAAGCAAAAGAGAAATCAAATCCATTCAGTAATGTAAATAATAAAAGAAACAAAGTAATGCAAAGTTGATCAGAGTGAAAGACTCATTTTCTTCGTTGTAAAGGGAAACGACAGCCCGCTTGGCGCGTCAATCAACTCTGGCGTCGCACATCTCAGTGTATCAAAGGGGCCAGAACTTAGCTGAACAGTTTCTAGGCCTTTTGCTCCTACATGAAGATTATAGTTTATTTTATGAGCATATTATTTTTTTATATTTTACACAAGATACATAGATAAGACAAAGAAAATATATGTAGTTAATTTACTTATAATCATGGCTAAATACTTTATACACAAGTGTAAATATGTCAACAAAAAACAGTGTTTTATGTTTTTCAGAAAGAAATAGTGCTGTATGTAAACTGTATAAAATCTTCCACTAACAATAAAGCTGTCAGAACAGTTAAAATATGGTCTCTATTGAAACTTTAACAGATTTCTTTCTACAGAGGCGCCGTGGAGAGCATCCTCACCAGCTGCATCACGGGGTGGTATGGCGCCTGCAACACGTCCAGCCAGAAGTCCCTCCAACGCATCGTGAGGGCAGCTGTCCCTCCAGGACATTTACAACACCCGCCTCACCCGCAAAGCCCTCTGCATTGCAGATGACCCCACCCATCCATCCCACAGCTCCTTCAGTCTGCTGCCATCTGGGAGGAGACTACAGTCTTCAGGCCAGGACCAGCAGACTCAGGGACAATTTTCTCCTCCAGGCTGTCGGGAAGCTGAACTCTCTCCCTGCCCTGCCCCCACTCCCCTCTTGTTGCCCCGTTGCCCCCCTGCTCTGCTGATCCCTGACATACAGACGTCACCTACCTCATCAGCACTAACTGCACCCTCCATCAGTTCTCCAGTGCCGTAAAAATTTAAGTTAAACGAGGAACTGAACTTCAGTACCTTTATTCTCTGCTCATTTTTACATTGTTATTTTTTATACTATTTATGCCTCTTCTATTTATAGTTTGTTTATTGTACAATTTGAAGTTGTCACCCCGTTTAACTGAAGATGAAGAGAAAACGAAATCTCAATTTCTATGTATGTGTCAACATTGTAGATTTTGACAATAAAGTTAATTTGACTTGACTTTGACAATGGCAGGTTGGTTAGAAAACATGTGGGACATCGGCCATCGAAGCCTGGATTTGGGGACTCCTAGCGGCAGCAATAAGACAGCATGAGAGCATTTAAGGAATTAAAACCAAACACACCTATCATAAAATTAGTCTCTATGCAGATGACATATTACTGTTCTTAAATAATTCATTTTCTGTAACTGAAACAGCAACAATTATTAATGAATTCTCCACCTTATCAGACTACTCCATTAATTGGAATAAATCTGTTTTATTACCATTGAACAGTAATGCAGAACAAAGACTCTCAATACCAGTTAAATCAGGCAATATCAAATATCTAGGTATTTATTTCTCCCCCCAATTATCAGAACTGGTGCAGCTAAACCACACCCCATTACTGAAAAGCATACAGGACTATCTAACCCGATGGACCAACCTGCCTCTGTCCCTTATGGGCAAGGTAGCCACAGTTAAAATGAAAATCTTACCTAAAATTAATTATCTCTTCTCAATGATCCCCACACAACCGCCACTAAAATGGTTCAAAACATTAGACTCATCCATATCAAGCTTTTTATGGAACAATAAACCTGCAAGAATTAGTCTAAAAACTTTAAAATCTGCAAAAAGCCGTGGAGGCTTAGAATTACCTAACTTCCACAAATACTTTCTAGCAAATAGATTACGATACATCTTTAAATGGTTAAAAAAATAATTCAGAAACCAACTCATGGTTAGACTTGGAACAGGCATTGTGTGGAAAGATCAACCTGTAAGATCAACCGTTTTTTAGCCAAAAAGTTAAAAAACAGGATTGTTTCAAAAGTATTAATATAAACGCCACTTTAACAGCCTGGTGGGAATTTCTAAAAATATCTAACTCATCAATTCAACCGTGCAGAATGACACCCATCTGGAACAACCCAGACATCCTCATGAACAAAAAGATGATACACTTCTCAGCTTGGCAAGCAGGGGGCGTGACGTTACTAGAGCACTTAATTATTGACAGAAGATTCATAAGGCCTGGGATAAATTGTTTTTGTTGTTGTTGTCTCACAGTTTTGTCTCTATAATCACTCTCCCACCTGGTGTCCAGGTGTGTTTAGGTGTTTGCTCACCTGCAGTGGATGTCAGAGGCAGCATTGAAATCTGTTTTTGGCTGATTTGGTGCTTTGATGTTTGATTGATGCACAGTTTGAATTATTGTCACAATAAAACTAGTCTTAAAGCGTCCTAGTTGCTTTGGATTTTCAGAATAAGATGATCTTTTGAGGAAAATAATTAGATTTTTTTTTCTTGACCTTTTGCATTAGATTCAGTTTTGGTGTGTGTGTTCAGGTCATTTCAGCAAACTGATGAGGTTTGAAGGGAAACAGGTTTGTGTGTTGCTCACTTCCTCTTCTCACCTCAGAGGAAACAGGGGGAATAAAAGAAAGAACTTCCTGCCCCGTGAGGTAGAGCTCCTCTATGAGTTACCGTGATCTGTACTCGTGCAGCTGGATCCACTGAACCCAGACGCTCTTATTGCACTGACTGTTTTTCAGGAAAACAATCATTTTTTGGGTTTGAGGAAAACATAGAACCCCTTAAACACTGAGGAAGGAAGCAGCTGATCAGGATGACACTCGCTTCACTGTGCCTCCTTCTCTGTGAGTAAAGATTCTGTTGTTAGTTTATAAGAGTCTTCATAGACTCATACACCTTTTTTTTTTATCAAGAACTGCTTTTAGTTTATGATCCTCCCAGAGCCCTTACGTCCTCAGGTTCAGGTCTGCTGGTGGTCTCCATGTTAGGTCAGAACCAAACCCACGGCGAGGCCTCATTCCACCAGAACAGCCTGCTTGAGGATGTGAGGGCCTTTAAGAAAAAACTTAAGAGAACTTAAGAAAAACATTTTATTCACCTTCTGTTTTCCATACCTCTCCGTTTCAAGGACTGAATGTAGGGCAGGGAGAAGCCGTAGATCTAGTGGAAGAAATCGGATTCAGCCTAAGATTCATGATACCATAAACTCCTTTCTGTTTCCTGTCATCTGCTGATTTTAAGCCATTATTATAGCCCTACGGTTGTATGTGACTAAGGCTTTATTCCTATTCCTCCCCACTTTGAAACTAAAAAAGGTTTATTGAATTGTGTTAATCAAAGCCATCATCAATAAAAGAAGACTACAATTTCTTCTCTCTGCAGCGACTCTGAGCATCTCTCCTGAACGGTCTCAGTTCCGCCGCTACGAGACCATCGTCCTGAGCTGTACTTCGCCACACACCAGTTCCACCGGCTGGACCGTGAAGAGGAACACGTCTCTGCACTCCAATCAGAAGTGTAAGTACGGTTGGGGGATCCCCAAAGATTCCTCCTGCAAGATCGACACTGCCTACCCATCAGACACCGGGGTGTACTGGTGTGAAAACGATCACGGGGAGTGCAGCAACGTGGTCAACGTTACGGTCACTGGTAAGCCTGAACCTCCACTCGGCCTCTGCAGGATGACAGCCAAAGGTAGACCTTTGACTGGACTGTGGTTACATTTCAGAGTCCCCTGTGATCATGGAAAGCCCCCCGTATGGCATCCCTGAGGGGGACAGTGTGACTCTTCACTGCTTCTACAGGGATGAACACCAAGGCTCCTCAACCTCAAACTTCAACACCAACTTCTACAAGGATGGGAAGCTCATCAGGAAGGAAGAGGAGGGGAGGATGGTCCTCACCTCCGTCTCTCAGTCTACTGAAGGTTTCTACTCATGTGAGCACTCGTCCAGAAGGAAGATGTCAACAAAGAGCTGGCTGGCAGTCAAAGGTAAGTCTCAAGAAGGTCTCTACAAGTGTAAGCAAGAAGAGTCTCCAGAGAGCCAGCTGACAGCGAGAGGAAGTCCTCTGCTCTTTTGGTACAGTTAAATAGTGTAGACCAGGCCTTGCTGGTCCTTGAGGGTCTGGTTGTTCTGCTCACTGATGATTAGCTGGATCAAGTTATACAGTAGTAGGTTCTGACTCTGATAACTTTTTTTGATTACTGAACTTCTCCTGTCCAGCAGCCGAGCAAACAGATGAGAGCTGAAGGCCTCGTGTGTTGGACAGATTTTACAATAGGAGGTTGTGTAGCTTCAGACACAGGAGGAGTATATTTGTGTAAACCACTTTTGTATTTGAGGTGAAACTTTATCTTACTATATCTGTGTGCATTTCTTTATGGATAGGACAGAAAAGAGAGTGAGATGGTAGAGATGGGGGGGCAGAGGTACAAGAAAAGAATGGAGGGTGATGAAATAATAGTGGGAGGGGGGAGAATTATAAACACAAAAAAAAATAAGGCAACAGTATGCTCGAGATTTACCATCATTACTTTCACATGTAGGTGTTTTTATATGTTTTTATTTTTTTTAGCTGTATTTATTTAATATTTAATATTTATTTCTTTATTTAATAAGACTCTCATTTTTTATAACAATGTTTTCGTAATAATTTTTGTTATATTTTTAATAATTTAATATGAATTTCATTTTGTATGTCCTTTTTTTGATGTTATATTATACAGATTATTTCTGAATGTCGTTTTTGCTGCCACAGATAAATGAAATTTCCCCATTGTGGGATTAATAAAGTCATCTATCTATCTATCTATCTATCTATCTATCTATCTATCTATCTATCTATCTATCTATCTATCTATCTATCTATCTATCTATCTATCTATCTATCTATCTATCTATCAACTATCTATCTATCTATCTATCTATCTATCTATCTATCTATCTATCTATCTATCTATCTATCTATCTATCTATCTATCTATCTATCTTATCCAAAGCACTGGAATTGATGATGTAATGGGAGTTTATTCATGATTAATCAGCTGAGAGGATTTTATCCTGAATGGGCTTAACTGAGTTGTAGCTGTTCTTAAGGAAAGCTGTGTTTTAGCTGTCAACACCTTCATGTTTGACGTTTGAAGTAAAAAAAGATGTCAATATGCCAAACTGAGTTATTCCTTCACATTTGTTTGTTTATTTCTTTGCAGAAAAAGTTCATCAAGCAAGCACGGTGGCCACTCCTACATCTTCCCCTACATCTTCTTCTACATCTTCTACTACACCTTCTACTACATCTTCTACTACACCTTCTACTACATCTTCTACTACACCTTCTTCTACATCTTCTACTACACCTTCTACTACATCTTCTCCTACATCTTCTCCTACATCTTCTTCTACACTCATGTCTTTGCCCATGATGATATGCAGTGCTCTGCTCTTCATCCTTTACAGCATCCCATCCATCTGTTGTGTATACAAATACAGGAAGTGGGCTAAAGGTAGGACCAACAATTTATTAATTCATCCTCTGAGAAATGTTTGATGAGTTTGATCTCGTTATCTCAGGTGTGAAAACCTCCTGTTGAGCGGGAAATGATTTCTGTGAATTATGAACTTGTTTGGACTCAACTGAGAGCAAAACACTTCAACATTATTCGCTGCTTCTGAGGTTCTTTAGTAGCTTCGAGTCATGGTGGAACCCGGAACCAAACAACACCTGAACCATAAAGGTTCCTTTGTTTTGTTCATGAGTTGGGCTGAAACTAAGAGACTGGTCTGGAGTGTCTACTAGGGATGCCATCGATCTGGGTTTAAAACTGAAACGTGTGCTAGACCATTGAACTGAATCGTGGGAAGTGTTGCATCCTTATGGTGTACAGAAGTCCCTCACTATAACACGGTTTAGTTAGCACATGAAGTGTGTAGTGACGGGCTTTACAGCCTAAAAACATCTAGAACTATTGTGAAAATAAAGATGACAATATTTTTCGACTGCAACTCCTGCAATAAACGAGGGAACACTAGTGTGTTGACATGACTTCAAACTCATTTTAACATAAAATTCTAGTTCAAATCCACAGATCAGTGGTTCCTTAAAGCTGGGGACGATCCAGGAGTTTCTCAAAAGAGGAATAGATGTTCTGTGACTTTTCTTTTTTAGGTTATAGTGACAAAAATGTGTTTTTTACCCGTTTATGAAGAGTTAACTGGAGATTAACAGCACTAACTTTGATCTCAGTCATTCATAATCCAGAACTCTTTTAATAATGCTTTTACTGTATGACCTTTTTTGACTCGTATTTGGTTTAGATAGAAAGTTGAGTCACCAAAAAAACTTGAAGTTACAAGCAAAGTCCTTACTTTTTGAGTCCATGTGTTGATCCTTCTCCACAAAAAGCTCTATGATCTGTTTCCAAACATTCCTTATTTTCCTTTAGTTTATATGAGTTTCTCCTCTCAATGGAGACAGACGTTCCTAGTCTGTTTCTACGGCAGCAGTGTAGCTACAAAGCAGCTGTCAGCTCACGTCTGCCCCCTGCTGGTGAGGCATGCCTCACCTGAAGCCTATTATGCAGGCGTGTAGCAGTTCTTTTCAGCGCACGTCTGTGTTAACATTGAGCCCTACCGTCAGAAGTGAGGCACTGCACTGCCGAGCCTCACCCGGAGATTCAGCTCTGTCTGTGATCGCGCAACACTCAAATTCAACGATTTTAACCTCAGAAACTGTGGAAAATGTGTTGAGTTGACTGAAAAAGTATATTTAACACAGATCAGGGGAAAATAATATTTAGTTAATTTCTCTTTTTCTATTTTATCACGATTATGACAGGTGAGGCTCTGCCTCACCTGACCGCACGTCAATGGAAGGTACTGTGCTGGTGGTGCTGCTGGAGACATCTCCGGTATTAAAGGGTTAACAATGCTGTGAACAGATGGTTGGGGAACTCACATCATCAAAACTGACCATAGCACCAATACATCTTTCATGTCTGAGGCTGATAGACGTGTTTTTGTGTCACTAACTCAAAGTGACCAGTTGCCCCTAGCAACCAGCATCTATTCTGTCTGTACTGGGGTTGTTGTTCTGACACAGCTCAGAATAGACTTCACACCTTGATAATTAAAGTGCAGTCAGACCCTGAGTCTTCTGGGAAATGTTCACAATGTCTCTTGAAGTTTGTGGTTGGTCGCTGCGTCAGCGGCATCGGACACTCTGAGGGTTGATGTGAAGGGAACTTCCTGTATGTTCAGCTCAGAAACACAGCGACATGTTTGGGCTTTTGCTGCAGCGGCGCGATCGCACTGCAAAGTCTCTGCAGTTGTGAAAAGCTACTGATCGTGGGTGTGATGATGTTGTGGTTTTACCAGGTTAAACAAAAATACCTCTGAGCTTTTTCATCATAGGAACAAAAAAAGAATCAGCAACACGTTTGTATCTCTGTGTTTTATTCTGAAGGAAATAATGATGGAGGGAAAATAATTTTTTTAAAAGGAAATGCAGCATTTGTATACAACTTTTTCAGTACCTTTCATCTCTCTAAAGCACTTAAAACCACTGGCCGTGGTGCAGCGGTAGGCCGGTTGACCCATGATCGTAATATTGCAGGTTCGATTTACGCCTTGCACACCCATGTGTCAAAGTGTCCTTGGGCAAGACACTGAACCCCACCTTGCCTCTGGTGATAGGTTAGCGTCAGTTTTCAGCAGCGGAGCCCCCACCACTGTGTGAATGTGTGTGTGACTGGGTGAATGGGTCTGTGAGTGTAAAGCGCTTTGTCCTTGTAGGTAGAAAAGTGTAGAAAAGCGCTATGTAAGTATTATTAAAAAGTATTTTTGAGGAGGATTATCCATTGACTGTACATGAGAACTAGACTAAGTGACTCCTCCCCCCTGGCATTCCAAACAGGAAGTACCTGCAGGCTCCAAGAAGCCAAAACCCATCAACGTTGATAGAGAAATAAACAGAAATAAAAGGTTATTAACTGACCAATCAGATTCCTCAGTAAAAGTAGGTGGCGCCTACTGGCCCCCACAATCAGAACGATGGCCTTCCAATAAGCTCACATTGACGTTGACTTAGACTTGGACCAATCACTGCTTACTGATGACGTCTGGGTCCAACATGGTGGTGGTTGTGACACGAAACAGAAAATCAGGACTGAATTGACATCTTTTGGTTGGAACCAGAAGTCAACTGTTTTCTATGGGAGGCGTCACACTGACTCAGTCCAGTTCTCTGATACAGTCAATTGGATTTTTCATTGCACGTCCAGCTGAGCACAATTTCATCAACACCATTAGATGACATCAAGGTGGTGTCATAGCATTGATTGTTCCGTATTTTCCGCTCTATAGGGCGCGCCAGATTTGAACCCATAAGAACCCATGGTGACGTCAGTGTAACAGAATGGATTCCGTGGTCCACTTGGTTTGTGGTCAAATATATATAATTTGATTTTAAGAAAAAATGGGTCTGGGTTCTTCTGGGTTGAGATCCACCGTCAATGAAAGGTCTATTTTTAATCTATCAAGTCAGACTTTAGTCACTGCATTCACAATGACTCTAGAACTTGTTTGTAACACGCTACACGCCAGCCACGTTAGCCGCATTGGCATTTTCACAACAACACCAAACCTTCCGAATTCCCGCCCTAACCCCTAACTACTATCACTATCTAGCGTGGCACTATGTAGCACCCTGGACTTTAAAAGCAATTCAGATACCATGATCAATACTTTTTTTATGACATCATCGATTTCAGGAAGTTAAAACCTAATTGATATGAGCATTTTGCAATGATTATTTATGAGTCCACTGTCTCATGAAGATAAAAACGTTGATGGTTTATCAATAAAATACATTTAAATACATTTTTTGGCCAATATTGTTCTGAAGCAATGCATTGTGGCCTATATTCGCTGACCTATTGAGCATCGATGCACACTGGTTTTTCACAGAGACTTCTGGGAAATTTTTAGGGCACTGGATTTTAGAAATGTAGATTCAGACAGCACTACAAGATGGTGAACGCACAATGTAGTGCACTATGTAGAGAGTAGGGAAGGAATTCTGACACGGCCCATGTTTACAGCACGTTATAAAACAGTCTGACATTTTGACAGAGCGCCATGTACCTTTCAGAATCGCTCAGTAAACACAATCAGAATGAATCTGTAATTAAAAAAAGAAGCTGTTTAAGTGCGCCTTACAGTGCGGAAAATACGGTATATTAGAAGTGGACTGAGTGAGTGTGACATCACCTGTTGGCTGCATGAAGTCATGATACGGACGTCGCCTTATTGGAGCCACGATGTTAGTAAGCAGTGATTGGTCCGAGCCAGTCGAGTCAACATTTTTCCACTCTTGGCAATCAGGAGTGAGCTTGGTGGAAGTCTACACCCCTACTGTTGAGAGGCTTGGACTGCATCTGTCAATCAAACGATCTAAACATGTGAGACCAGATACTTTGATTGATGCACCTGATTGGTACGCTTATAATCGGAATAATCTGCACTACAAAAAAATATTCAAAAAAAGCAAGAACATGTTTAAAAAGGTATCAGAATTAGAATGTTCATTCTGACGAATAGAATGACTGAGTAACAGCTGTTGTCTATGGGATTCTGGATTCTTGGAGCACGGGGGGACTTGTTTGGAATAGGAGAGGGGCGGGGTCACTTAGTCTAGTTCTCATATAAAGTCTGTAGTGTCAAAGACTGGCTGATAAAAATACAGGTTTAACAAACACCTAATGGAATCCCTGTTATTTTTGAAAAAATTACAACATTTTCTACACATGCACACAGTTTCTAGTAATCACACTTCTCCTTTTCTAGACTTTCCATCCCTGCAGGGGCTCAAGTTGACATTTACTCAGGTGGGTTTAAATAATCTGTTGCATTAATCCAATTTTTTTTTCCTTTTTTAAATACAAATGTGGCCGTGAACTTTCTATGAACATAAATGTGGTTTTGGTTTGGTTTTTAAACGTGTAAGAATACAAAAGCATTGAACAAAACCTGCTTGACTTGTTGTACAGCCACATCAACGTGGATATACCTTTGATTGTTTCCTATTAAACAGATGGGACGTTTGTACTTTTAAATCTAATGTGGTGACTTATGGGATAATTAAAACAAATTAAAACATTGTTAAGTAAAACTGTTTATTCTTAAGTGGAAAAAGGCACAAATGTGTTTCAGAGTTAATACATTGTAATGTCTTATCAATCTACCAAAACAAGTTTGTAACTTCAGGTGAATTGTGGAGATTAAATGTAGTTTTTGTGACATTGTTATTGTTTCCATGTGGAAAAGTACATAAATTAGACGATCAAGGACTCTCCAACTGTAGGTGACTGGAGCTTTTTTTCATAAAACTGTGGATTTAGGATCTTATTTGATTTGGTTTGAAATGGTTTATTTCTATCATAACATAATTCATAGTCCAAAAGTGTCGATTAATAGATCCAAGAATTGGCAGTGAGGCCCTCTTGAGGCACTTTTTTTGAGTCCACGCAGCGGTATCAACAACTTTTCGCTGATGAGACAATAGCAGATAGTTCCATTTAATGCGGGAGAAACCATTCTGTCGGTGAGCAGGGGTGTCAGGAAACCCACAGAACACCCACGCTCGCGACAAATCATCGTGTTTTTATAGCGTATTCGTAATTAGGGAATATTAATAGCCTTGATTTGTATGTTTAGTGTAAATTCCACGGATAAGTTCCACGTGCAGCTGATCCTGCGGAGGAATCCCCGCTCCAACCCCCCATCGGACAGAATGGAATCGACCTACTCAATCATGCACTTCAGCATTTACTGCAAACATCATGCTTCCACCTTTAGGATTGTCTCTGCTTCTTGAAGTCTCCCTGGATTGTTGTCGTGGAGAAAAACAAACAGGTACGCGCATGTACTGTTTCTTTTCCCTTTAATCCACGCGTGGGGGCTGCGCGGAGCTCCCCGAGTGTTTGGAAAAGACTGTTGTTGGAGGAAGGCGAGTGTCTGATCTTGATTTATAAATAGGTTACACGCAGGCGGGGGGGGGGGGGGGGGTTGATTGAAAAGAAAAATATCCTGGATGTCCTGCCGTGGATGGTCATCCCGTGGGAATAGAACCGCGGCAGTGGACTCCTTTTCCTACTTTTCATAGCCACCCCGGAGACCGTGAGGCGTTTGAAGACACCTTGATCAAAAGTCATCCCAGCTTAGATCAGATGAATAAACTTCGCTGGTCGGCTGTGTAATACTGAACCAAGGAGAGCATCACCACGACTACACGATCTGTGACACCCTGGAGGTGAAGCAAACTTTCCTCCAGCACTCCTTCTTCTTCATCTCTCATATAGATGTTTCACTCTTTCATCAAACAGCCTCTAAAATCCGGCGACACGAGGAGGAAGAGGAGGAGGAGGAGGAGGAGGAGGAAGAGTTTATTTCTTTTTTTTTTTTTTTATTATTTTTTTTACATTGTTTTATTCTCTCGGAGACAGGCACACACAGGGTGGACGTTTGGGAGGGGTGAAGGTGGTGGTGGTGGTGGTGGTGGGGGGGGGGGGTATATCCATATTAGGAAGTAGTGTCCTACATAATAGATAGACGCAGCACAACTGCCACTGAGCAAGGCACAGGTGCCAGCGAGTCGGAGCGGCTGTTCGGCGCTATGAGGATCCGAAACCGCTGGAAGCCCTCTGGTGTGTCCATGTTATGCTCTCCTTTCAGCGCGAGCGCGTGGTTGATGTGTGCGTGCGCGCGCGAGCGGCGCGTGTGTGCGCACATGTGGCCGGACAGGAGTAAGTGTGTGCGTGATGGGGACTCCTCGGCCGTAACTTTTCTCCTTCGCATGATGATGATGATGATGATGCGCGTACAGGATGTGGGCCTGCTGTAACGCCATATACACACACACACGCACGCACCCCCCCCCCCCCCCCACACACACACACATATCACAAATTGATTCGTCTTTCCCTTAAGCTCACAAATTCATTTGACTGTGCCAACTCATCTCGAGATTTCATAGATAAGGAGTCCAAGCCTGCATCATCTGTGTGCACGTGCTTGTGCTTTTTTTTTTGGGGGGGGGGGGGGGTAACTTTCCCCCCCACCTTTTCTTTTCACCCTTGTTAGTCATTCAAACTCACACAACGCGCACGCGCACATGCAAATAGCAGCGCTTTTCCCCTGATGGTGTGTTCAGGTGCTGCCAAAAAATTCACTTTCCCATACAAACACCATCTAAATGTGACTTTACGGCGACACACGTGATTTGAGAAAGTCAAACGGTCCTGTCACAGTGCGCAAAATATACAAGATTCTGACACTGGAGCTTGACATTTTAAATTATTATCCGTTTATAGAGATACGAATTCGTATTTGACATCAAAATCTGCAACTTTATTAGTCAAATGACTAAAATAAGGTGGATTTATTGGCTAATGCTAAAAATAATCAGGTTGTGCCTGAGACAAAATATTTCCGATAACACCTGAAGGCAGCGCCAGCAAAACGGCAGGAGACGAGAGCCAGAGGAGCAGAGTGGGGAGAGAGACAGAGGAAGCTGCACTGAAGTCCACCACCAATGATTACTGAAGACTGGAGGAAAGTTGCTTTCAGAGTCGCCTCTGGAAAACACGGACTCTGAATATGAACCGGATCTAGACTCAACATGTTCCCCCGCTGTGAGTTGTGTTTGAGCGGGTAAGGAAGCGTTCGCGTTGAACTGTTTGCTGCAGCAGAAAGTCCTTGAGCTTCGATGAAGATAAGGCTCCCTGGGAGGAATGTTTGACTGATAAGAGGGAGGAACAATGTTGAAGAGAGCAGCGTAATCCCGTGATGCCTTCAGGAATGGCTCCGTAATAAAACAGGGGAAACGTCGTAAAGCATTTCAGACTAGTATGTAATATAGGACGTTATTAACTCCCTCCCCAGCAGGAGTCCCCTATTTAAAATCATGGCTGTCGTCAAATTTATAGTAATAGTATCATTATGATTAATTACTGCTATAACTGCGCGACGCTGGAAAACAGTAAAATGTTTGTTTGAAGAAGTTAAATTAAAGCCTCAGTTTGAAGTTGACAAACGAGGATCGGTCTGCGCATGCGCATGTGCACGTGGGTCAAAAACAGCTCGTCTGTTTGCTTTTGGAGGACAAGATATGTGAAAGAAAAGGGAGGACAGAGGACACAGCTTTACGTTTGGTGATGTTGATTTTAAATGTAGCAGATTGAGACTCCAAACACTTCCATGCGGGGGGGGGGGGGGGGCTTCTATGTGGATCTTTTTAAATATAATATAATATAATTATTTTATTTTGACAGCAGCACATATAAATTCCTTTCAAAATAAAAGCCACCATGTGTCAAATAGCATCCTTCTGGAGCAGATACATTTAAATAAAGAAATAAGGATACACATAAAGATGCAAGACAGTCACACATGATGTTTTCATCAGTAGGATTTTTGGTCACACCACTGTTATGTTTCTCCTTTTACTTTTAAATAAAAACAACATTGGAGTAGTTTAAGATTTAAAATATTTAGAATAAACTGAGTTGTTTATTCTCATTATTTAAGATGTAAGGTACAAAATACACAACTCTTAATTATTTTAGTAGTTTTAAACTGTATTTGTTTAAAACTTCAACCACTTTGGTGTAATTTACCAAAATATGAGTTTTTGGAGACCTTTATTTGACTAACTTTACAACAAAAACACAAGTTTACAGAACTTTTATGGCAGCAAATTAAGCTTTTTATCATGATTTTGCTCAATTGTTAGACATGTTAAAATCTAAAGAGAAAACTTAAAAAACTGATCTATTATATATTCAAATCATTAGCATTTTTCATTAAAGCCAAAGAGCCACAATAAAGGGTTCAAAGAGCCCCATGTGGCTCCAGAGCCACAGGTTGCAGACCCCTGGTCTAGGTCATGGGGGGGGTTGTAAAGCTTTTACATTTTTCACTCCCTTTTGGATATTCTGTGAATATGTCCTATCTTTTTATTTAAGGTATCTGTCAGGAATAGAATATCATCATCATCATCAAACATGATCCTGACCACTTCAGGAAGTTTGTGTCAGTGCAATAATGGGGTTTGGACCTGGTCCCCCCATAATGGTCTGCCACCGTGGGAGTGGGACGCTCCTGTTTGTGCTGGATTTTGGAATTGTAGATTCAGACAGCACTAGAAAGTGGCAAACGCACACTGTAGTGCACTACGTAGGGGTTAGGGTGGGAATTCTGACACAGCCTTAGTCAAAGAAAACACGTCATAGCAACTAGAATTTTTTCTTCAAATATGAATACTTGCAGACTTTTTTGCTAATTTAAAGACACTTTAAAAATGTTTGGACTTCCTTCTGGTCTATCTGCAGTGTTGAGATTGAAAGATCAGTGTTAGTGGATGGTGACTCACTTTAAAGGCCCGTACACACCGGGACGAATTTCGAGCGCGATATTCGCCGACGTTTAACGCCTTCTGACTAAACAAAGGGCACCAATGTGAGTGTGCACACTGACGCGAAAAACGTCACTTTTTAAAAAAATGCCTCAAGTTCGCTTTTTTGGTTTGACGCGCTGCGTCAAAACATATACAACCAATGAGAATGGCGCTTTTGCACACGTGTCTGGAGCTTCTGAAGTTACAGTAAAACACAACTTGGGGGCGCTCAAACACAAAACTGCCTTTCTAAGCACACATACCAAAGAAGATAGACGCCAAGTAGTGTCTACACTGCCGCAAAGAAATAATGACGGACATTCTAAAAAATCCCCGAAAACGCTCATGATACATTTTCAGCTCTTGTACCAGTCGATAAAACTCACCATGTTCTTCTCTTCTCGTAACTATGGGATGTACCCAAAATCGGCGTCTTTTCCGGCGTCTTTCATCATTCAACAAAACAATAATTTCTTCATCATTGGAACTGGAGCTGGAGCTACTGGTGCTTGAAATATTCATGTTTTCTTTGTATGATTCTGACAAGCACGTAAATACTGGCTGGGTGTGAACACAAAAGACGTGGCGAAAAACGCTGGCGAATAACGCCTGGCGAATATTCGTCCCGGTGTGTACAGGCCTTTAGAGCGTTACTGCTTAAGCTAGAAGAAAAAGATGGCTGAGGATTATTGTGGCTAGCACAGATGTGATTCATGTTGTGCACCCGCTGTGGAATAACCGCCTGTGCAGACAGACATGGGTTTCTGTGAGGAAGCCTGTCACAGATGCCTCAGAGTGACGGTCGGATCACTTCAGGCCTGACACACATCTCAACTGCATGGATCTGGCTTTAGTCCTCACCACTGTTTGTCTTTTGTATTCAAGAGAGTGCACTTGGTTTGCCATCCACGTGGTCAAACCTTTAACTCTTTATCTCTTAAAAATACTTCCTATTTTTTTCAGTGCCCGCCCCCTACTCCCCCATTCCCCGCTCCGTTTCCCTGCATGTGTGGGAGTAAAATTAGCAATTACATTTTTTTAGTCCTGTCTCTTCAGAATGTGGAAGTGTTTTAGTGGTGTAGCAAGAAACAATGAGGACAAGGCAGGGCTTTGTGGTGGCAGAAATGCATTTTTAACCCGTGTGAATGAATGGTGCCTCACATTCCACAGCAGCAGGCCCTTCACTGAATGGCAGCACTAACATGGCTGTTTTCATGACTCATTACTGCCCTGCGCCTTTTCACATCCTCACTTATCTTCAGGTGTTTAATGCTGAACCGGTTTTAGTTGTAAAAAGGATCCAATTGAATCTCAGCTAAAGTCCTGAAGTAAGTTTGTTAAACTGAGTCAAACTTGGAGGACAGAAACTGCTGTCAATCTTCCTGCTTATCTCTGAAACATAATGTAAATATTTCTGAAGCCTGTTAGATCTGCTGTTTTTTTCATGAAAGGAAATAAGAGGTGCTGCTCTTTTTGAAGACTCCTATCCAAACTCTATTCTAACATCATGAAGACACCACAACTTTTATTTTCTGTACATTTTCAGCGATGAAATTAAATCACAGGCTGAATATCAGAACCTCAGTCTTACAAATAACTTTCCGTTGAATATTTAAGCCCCACTCTGATGAAAACTTTGTTTTTGGTGTTTTTAACATGTTTTTCTCATGACGAGGGACATAGATAAAACAATATCTGAGTATTTCTTCATTCAAATTGTTGTGACTCGGGAGTAGAAAAGGTAAAAGGCTGCATTTGTGACCAATCGGACAATTAGATTCACGTTCGTCTTCGTTTTCCTCGTCCTCGGCTGGAGAGCTAGTGGAAGAGTGTGTGTGCAGATAGGTAACGGGAAGTGGGGGTGGGCTTTCTCCACACCAACAGTCCCCCAAGAACTCGGAGGTGAGATCTGCTGCCGCTCTGCAGGAACTATGTCCTACCTAAAAAACAACACAGGTCTTTGGATTTTGTCCAAAAGGGCATAATCATAAGTAAAAGACCACAGGGAAGGCTTTGAGAAAAGATCAAAAGGTGATCGGGGCGGGAAGACACCAAAAAGTGCCTTTCTTACCATAAAAACAGTTTCATTGGTGGTAATGAAACCCAATCAAAGTTAGTATTTTGTAGTGAAAGCACAAAGGTCTCTCCTGGTGGTCCAGACAGCCTTATCATTTTAATACGGGCTGTAGTGTGTTTTCATTCTGTGGGGATGGCATTGATTCCCCGCTGCATAGTGGGGGTTTTCACTCTGAAAGGGCAATCTCTCTGTGTCAGCCTTGAAACACCGAGCTCCTGGATTAAATTATAAATGAGGCCTCCATAGGAAACGGATTGCTTACTGCCTTGGATAAAGACAGGGAATGTGCACTCGCTCCGACCATCCTTCTGCACGCCTCCAGGCTCCTTTATTTACCTGCTCCGGAAGCGTTGGGAGAGGTCGGGGTGTTTTTGTCCCGTCACGGGAGTCGCAGAGTCACCCCCTTCTGTTTCTGCCGAGCTAAGCAGGCCTGTCCTGGTACTAAACCATGAAGCCTGACAGCGGTCCAGCTCCCAGCCCAACAGAATGATGCCGTAATCACAGGATTAAGATAGGACAGGGGTCAGAGGGTCAGAGGTGGTGGAGGCCAGGGGAGGTGCAAGCAGAGAGAAGCTTTGGGCCACTTTATTCTTCACCTGTTTAGGAAGCTGCTGTTTTTCACACACCTTTCAGTAAAGGAGCTGATAGTTTGCATGAAATCTTTTGCCAAATTGTCCAGGATTCAAACGTTTTGTGCTGATGAAGTGGGGTGGAAAACCCCTCAAAGGTTGAAGAATCCCCCACAGAAAGTGGTACACTCTGCCCTCTGTGTGGCTTCATGTGCTTTTGTCTTTGCTCCTGCCTTGCTTTGGATTGGTCTGCCGTCTTCCTGGGCTGAGCAGAGCCGACCTTACCTGACGACAGAACAGACGGAGAATGAGACGCTGCAGACCTGTGGTCATGAAAACCTCTATTTGGACCTTTTACTGACAGCCGGGCCTTGTTCCCTGAAAGAAACTTGATGAGAGCACTCACCTTTATAGGAAGTGCAGTCATTTTGAGATGCCACACAGGAGCAGATTTCTCTCATACCTCACTGATAATAGAAGTTATGATCTGTCATCATGTATTCCTCCTTTTCTGGAATTTCCTGCTCTGCACGTGTAAAAACACTTTTTAGTTTCACGACGAAGAAACAATTTTTGCTGTAGTTGATCTAAACACGACACACACGGTAAGTGTGTGAGATGTAGGGCAGAGCTACAGCTCTGTACAATAAATCACATATCTATTGCCATCGCAGTATTAGCCTGTGAGATATGAATAAGTAAACTGTGATAAATGGTTACGTTACATTTCTATCATCTCCTGGCACCGTAAATCAAATCAAATAGACCCCTGTAGGCAGTTGACCAATCAGATGAAGCCCTTTTTTTTGTTAGGTACCTGCCTCCAATGTAGACATGTAGTTAGATACCTGCCTCCAATATTTTGGAATATTATTTATCTTCACTTTTATAGAAACAAAACTGTTGTGAGATCAAAATGATGTTTTGTTCATGCATCCCAAGTCATAAATGGCGGAATGAATGAAGATTGCAACAGATTTAGTGATTTGAAGTAATAGAAAGAGTCTACTTGACTTGTTAGCATGTTTTTTATGTTATGTCAATCTTAATAATTTGCTGCTAATATAGTAGAGTCCTCCAATGTTTCATGATGAACAATCTCCATTCTCGTTCCTGTATTTTGTAAAATCAATTTCTCCCAAAAGTATGACTTATAAATTAAATGGTTTTTTTGTTCTTTATTGTGCTTGTTTTAGCGGTTGGGACTTACACTCAGGAGCGACTTTTGTCCAAGAAAAAACGGTTCAATCCCTTTATTGGCCTGCTCTAGTTATATGCTCCGTTTGGAGACATTTCCTCTTCGGTTTGGTAGGAAGGTTAAGTAATCGGTTTGGCAGCCACGGGGCAGTTGCTGCCATTGCCTTGAGCAGAGTTGGCCAACACGGAGCAACTGATAATCTGATCTGGGGTGAGATATCGAACGCATTCGTCAGTGCCATCCTGTATTGTCTGTAAGGGACCGATGTGACGGATGCAGCTCCAAAGCCATCGCACAGCCTAGAGTTTAGCCCAAAACTGACAATTTGGGGCATTATAAATGGCGATCCCCCCTTTTCAAGTTTACTGAACGTTATTTACCAACCACAAAGTGAGTGGCTGATGTTGGATTGATTAGGGGAGCTAATGGGGTCTGAGCCCACACAGTGATCATCGTTCATAGATTTGGGCCATTTCCCTGTGAAGCCTCACTCGGCATTGTTGCTTGGTTGCTGCAGGATTAAAGAAGAGAAATAAGCTTAGCTGGGAGAAGCAGCCTGCAGAACCACGTGGCCGTGATCGGGGATTGAGAGGGAGGCGCGGAGCTGCAGCAGATCTCTTTGTCCGGTCCAGATGTCACTGTGGTGGACCACCATTATTGATCCACGGCTTTACTCATGCCTAATTAGATGCTGTTAACTTTAGAGACAAAAACCTTTACTTTGACGGTTCTGTCATTGTTACAACCCTCTGTGGAAACTGGTTTCACTAAAAAAGCATTCAGTGGATTGAATCATCATGAACAGGTTTCCTACACAATCCTGCTTGGAAATGACTGATCATATGTAAAACCAGCTTTTCCTAGACAACATTTGCAACCTCGTCTGTCCAGTTTAGACAGGACTGGCCCCTTCTGTCTTCATATTTAGCAGATGAAGATGATGCTAACAGTTTAAAGGGCTCTGTGTGTTCATGGCACCCAAACTTAATCCAAACTCACAGCAGCCTAGAGGCCTTTCAGAGCCAGTGGGGGTTGGGGATCTGTTCCCTTTTAGCACTCAGTTCCACTTAACAAACATGATAGTAGTGAGAGTGGAGATGTCTGCAAGACCTTAACAAAAAGGTCTTCTGGTTTAGTTTCAGCGTGTGTTTGAGGGAAAAACCCAACCGTGTGCAGGAAACCAGGCCGAACTTTTTAGAACGAAAAGCAGAAGTCGTCAGAAATGACATGGGCTGATAGAAAAACAAATGCCCCTCATAGGAACTAAACCTGATCTAAAGATTGTTTGGCTGCTGCTTTCTGGGAAGTGATGGAAGCAGAAGTGGAACAGGAGCAAACGTAAACGTCTAAAGTAGGTGATTGGAAGAAGACAGAAAGAAGTAGTCATGGAATGCACTTTTAAAAATAAAACCCCATTCCCACTTTGGTTTCACTCTGATGCAAATACCAACCAGCGTCATGTGTCGGAGTCTCGCACACGGAGCGGAAACGACGACACGCATTCTGGAATGAAAGGAGCTGCTTCTCCAACTGCCCTGCATTCACTGCACTGTTAGCATCCTCTGTTGATGCTTTCCTCCCCTTCTTAGCTGTGCTGAATCTGAGAGAATGGACTGGACTTGATGTAGTTAGGTCCAGCTGAAGGCCGGTGATGTTGCGTGTCTGACTAACTGAGGGAAAGCTGGAAATGTCCCCAGGCCACTGCAGCTAATCATTCAGCCCACAGAGGAACTGATCGTTAGGCACTGATGTCAGCCTAACCTTGCCACTGTGCGCTCTGTTTGTGTGCGCGGGGGAAGAGAAAGATGCATGGATGGGGTTCTGACGACCATTAAGGAGAAAAACGTTATGATTTATACGCTTAATTAGTGAGATGGAACCTAAAATCTACAACCATAGGTAGGGGAATTAGTTCCTGCCCGAGTACGGGCCGGCGCTGTCTTTTAGGAAAACACAACTCATTATGTTGTTTTCGCTCTGGGAAAGAAGAAAAATGCCCCTCCAGTGTAGGGCACAGTCACTTCAGCTGGAATACAAGGCCAGTCCGACTCCTCGTCTGCCTTTTTCCAGGGCTCCTTCAGAAGGAACCAAATGAGCCACACTTTGGAAGGTTTCAGTAATAGAGGGAGTCGTCTGTGGGTTGAAGTTAAGTGAGGCGCCGCTGTCAGGAGACCCACATGTTCCTGTTTCTGCAGGGGGGGGGGGCATGAGCAGCCATAGAGGAAGTAGTAACAAGAGGCACTCCAGGAGGGTCAAGCAGGCTGCAGGGTCACTGAGGACAGAGGTGAGGAGGAGGAGGAGGAGGAAGAGGAGGACGGTGACCCAGGGGCTACTGAGCTCACCCAAAATAAACAGGAGTATCAGAGGCAGAGCTTAACAGCAGGCGTTAGGACAGCAGTGAGGATGAAGGAATCGTCTCAACAGGGACACTCCACAAGTGTAGGAGGTTTGATTACAGTCGAACCATCCGTCTCAATTCCTTTAGGAGGGTTTTTTTGTTTTTGAAGACAAAGCCGTGAAAATGCAGTTCTTTTTCAAACTGGAATCAGGATGTTGGCTTGGTCAGACTCCATGAAAAAGCTCCGGTTGGACCATTTTGGATTATCTTTTTATCCCATAGTCTTTATATCCCTCCAAGCGGGTCACTTGGTACCTGCCGCAGAAAAGGAAGGAAAACATACGGTAATAATTGTTGGTAATCATGGTAATGGTATGGTAATAATAGGTTAATTTCCAAATGTGAAAAAAGTTTTATTTAGGAAAACTACCAGATTCTGTCGACCACATATGTCTGTGACTCACTACGGTGGCCCTGGAGGACAAATTACATCAACAAATTTCTTGATGCAAAAACAAACGGAACAACAGCAACAATACAGAAAAATAAATAATAAATAAATATATCAAATAAATAAATAAAAAATACATTAAAGTTTAGAAATCAAAATATAATTTCCCAAAAATGAAACAAAACCAAATCAAATATTTCATTGCTCCGTACTAATCATGAAAAAACTTTTGAATTATGTGGACATTGAAGACGCATTTGAAAAAACTCAAACCTCAAAAGTCAAACATCATCATCATCTAATCAGTGATGTCCCATAAACCTTTTCTGGTTTCATTTTGTGTTTCCTTTTTTAAAATTTTGTTTCGATTTCTAGAAATTACTGTTGTTTTTAGAAATGTTTTGTTTCGTTTTGTTTCATAGGAAGGAAATGTGTTTTGGTTTCTGGAATTTTGCCTCCAAAATGTTATTGCTTTTTTTCCATCATTTGTTTTGCTCTTTTGATTGTTGTTGTAATCTTTAATATGTTTTTGCGTGTTGGTGGGATTTTCAGGGCGTTCACCTCAGTCACTTGTCCTAAATGCATCAACTAGCGTCGCATAGCGGCAGCTCCAAGCGCTAGCAGAAAAGTCCAGAGCTAGCAGGTTCATAAAAAGTCTCAGGAAGGTTTCTCTGGGCAGAAAACAGAAGATGAGCCGGCAACTTCAGAGAAAAAGAAATCAGGATGGAAGTTGTTCTCACACGCGACCGACTTTCTAATGTTACAAGAACGCTGCCAATACAGTTGCATTATTGTTATATGTAGAAAATGACCCCTTTTTAGGCGATATCATTTAATTTATCGGTCGCACCTCAGAAGTCGGACGAGGCTAAAGCTGGCGTGCGGTTGTTAGCCTCCACATGCTAACAAAGGGAAGATTTGAATGGATCCTGAACAAAACCTGGAGCACAAAGAAAGTTTCAACCAGCTCAAACATTTTACCAGAATGAAGATTCAATCAAATAAAGTTGAGGATTAGTAGAAATTTATCAAGAGGGCGTTTAAGAATCTTCCTACATGGAAACTAAATTGGGCTAGGAAACTTAAGCACAGAAAATAGTCCTCTGTGTTGATTAGAAACACACAGTGAATTTAAATTTAAGAAAAACAAATCATTCTTTTTTTTGGCCTTGAAAGATAATCTTAGCCTAGACTAACTTATCATTGTTATGAAATTCTATGAAAAAGACCAAATGTTGCCTTCATTATTGAATCTTTGTCCTCTGTGATTACCTACAGACATTTTCACACTGGCTTTTTAAACTACATTCTCTATACCAGCATTTTCATTTGAAAAACTGTTTTCCCAGAAAAGAATTACTCACCAGCTTTGGCCTTGTGCGAGTGGTCTGCTAAAACTGTGGTTGTGTCGGAATTCCTTAACTACTCCCTACTCACTGCCCTATATTGTGCGTTTGCTGTTTTTTTAGTGTTCCAGTCTACAAAACCAAATCCAGTGTCCAAGATATTTCCCAGAAGTCTCTGTGAAAAACCAATGTTCATCAACGCTCCCTAGATTGGCGAATATAGACCACAATGCATTGCCTTTGATCGATTTTCCACGTGAAAAACAAACATATTTTAATTTATCTTTCATTAATCATCAAGTTTCATCTTCAGTGGATTCATTAATAGTCTTGGTAAATGTTCACATTTGTTAGGTTTTTACGTTGGGAAATCAGTGACGTTTGACAAAACCTGTGAGCATGCTGTTGGAATGGCTTATAAAACCTACAACACTAGATAGATTTGTAATATTTAGGGAGGGACGCAGCTATAGTCTGACATTGAACCAGTCTTTGGCCTAAAAAAGGTTGGGGACCGCTGTTCCAAGCTGGAGTCGAGATAAAGTTTGGGACATGCGGATTAAAATCTGAATATTTTGGAATGTAAAGATGTTAGGACCCAGAAGTAATCAGTGTATTTTTGGACAGTTGATGTGTTTGACAGGAATAGGATTTTATTTCCAGTTTCTTGGTGATGGAGGGAGACGGCTGTTGTAAATTGACTAAAAATATAGGTTTTCCTTTGTTTTAGCTTTAAATATACTGCTGCAAATTTCACTGTTAAAAATGTCTTTTTTTCGACCCATATGAACATGCTAAAACCTTCTGGGCTGAATGACGTTCACAGAAAACGGTGTTGACTCCACTAATGCAGAGCTTCCTTTTTTTTTCAGAATATGGCGGTTATTGAAACCAACAAGTTTAACCCCCAACTGTTAACATGCTAGTTTGGTTTGAGCTTTCTGCAGGTTCATTTTACACAAAAGACGAGATTTTCACGAGAAGGAAGTGCAGTATATGTGCTATGATACTAGTTCTGATTTGGATTTCCTGTTTCACTTCAACAATCTTCATCTAAGTGAGCGCTCTGATTTATAGGAGCTCCTGTAAATCGTGTCCAAAGCAGCAAAGCTGGCTGGTTTCTGGCTTCAGCTCGTATCTGCGCTCCCTCGTCGTTCCTCCTGACTGCCTTGGATCCCAGCTGCCCCTCGGTCCGTCTGTTGCTCGGGGGGCTTTGCACTCAACTACACAGGAAAGACGAGACCAAAGATGAGGAGCTTTCCATGCACCCCCGACACCCCCCTCCATCCTCCTATCACAGCACTCAGTCTCACATCCACCAGCACTTGCAGCAGCAGCCCTAATGTCTACAGAAGAATCCCCCAGCAGAGCCCTCCCTTCAGCTATGTATTCCCCTGGCCTTGTTTCTGCATTGTATCCAGATGTGAGCGGGGTATTTAAGGTGGGGGTGGGGGGGTTGGCCCTGTTACTGCCCAGCCTTTTCATCACCTGCCCCAAGGACACCATGCTAGCTAAATGATGAAAAGTGTACGTTTGGATTTATATATATATATATATATATATATATATATATATATATATATATATATACACACACACACATATATATAAATATATTTCAAACAATATTGAATCAGGAGCAGATGAAAGACGGTTGTCTTTGCGACGTAGAAAATACGCTGGGCGGGGCCACAAGCTCCCTGCTCCTCTCCATTCTGATTCTCCACCTGTAGACAAATGGATCCACAAACATCCTTGTGTTCCTCGTCTGCATAGCTCAGATATCGCTTACCTTTGTGTTGCAATATTAGGTTGAGGTTGTGAGGGGGCTGTAAGCCAGCTGGAGAAAGTGTCAACAAACAGATGATGGGAAGCGGGGCAGGACTCGCTCCATGTCAACAGTCCCGTCCACAACTCAGAAACGGCAGAAACTATGTCTTAGAAAATGACACATATTTTTGTTTTCTGCTGAAAACTGCACAATCGTAATGAAAAGACCACTGGGAACTCCTGAAAATAGATCAAAAGATGATCAGAGTGGCACTTTAACGCACCTAGAAGCATTTTCCCAGTATTTTACTCCAAAATAAAACCTGCATCCACATTGCTCCTGG
Organism: Oryzias curvinotus; assembly: GCA_023969325.1. Taxonomy (NCBI): domain Eukaryota; kingdom Metazoa; phylum Chordata; class Actinopteri; order Beloniformes; family Adrianichthyidae; genus Oryzias; species Oryzias curvinotus. Next base: position 83,085 of record JALJSC010000075.1, read on the forward strand.
TTTTTTTTACTTTTCATTTAAAGTCAAAATGAAAATATGACCAACACAGCCACTGTAGTTGTGCTGCTTCTGCTTCAAACTGAGACCACCTTAATAAAAATGTGTTGCTCCTTACTGCCACTGACTTTGATCATCTAATCCCTGGATGCACAACTCTATTTAAAGAGCATAGCTGCTAATCCCATCAGATTATGCCTGAGCAACAGCACAAAACTGCACAGTTAATAGACTTGAAGATGGGCTGAAAGCCATGCCTTTCTTGAAAAATGCAGAATTGATATGTAAAACTAAAAAAAAGGACACTGCCAGCATTTTTGGCTGGTGGGGGTTATATTACAGGGGACAGTCTATGTGGCTGTAGATCAGCTAGAACAGCATCATTACTTTTTTTATGCAAATACATGTTGACGTTTGCTGCCCAAGATGAAAACGATAAGACTGCAGCAGGTTTGAAGGTGTTAACAGGCTGCTCCGTTCCATTTGGAGATTTTGGACCAGCGGGTCTGAATCCCTGAAGCAGTCGGGATGCTTAGATGAGGTACCTGAGCAGCAGGCAGTGCCAAATAGATCTGTGTGATATCTTTGGATTTATTAAAGCTGGAGCTTCCAACAGCAATCAGCAGATGCAACCCTGCCAAATTTCTGATTTAAAAAAAAAAAAAATGTATTCCGGCCAATTTCTACGTTTTTTCCTCTTTTACTAAATTCCAAACAGTCTGAGAGAAAAAAAGCTTTGATTTAATTTTTTTTCTAAATTACCTGCTGCAAAAGCCATCTGAGTGTGACACATTAGAATTATTGATGAGAAACCCAGTTAACAGATAATCAATGAAGCTTTCTTACCGCTGTCTTTATGTTTCAGACTGGATTTCTTTCCCTTTTGCAAAGCGGCTGGCCGCAGCCATCTTTGTGTCATTGTGTCATGAGCAAAAGCGCTGCTTCCCCTGGTTCAGCCTCTTCCTCTCCGGTTGATTTGCTTATCTTGGAGTCATTCAGATACCTTTAATTCAACGGACAGACTTGTGTAAATGAGTCAACTCGGTTGTTAGTAGTGTCTGCTCAGCGCTGTTTTGTAAAGCTGCCCACAGAGTGTGTGGTGTGTGTAACAGGCCCTTTGGTTTGGCGTTGGCGGATGCGGGTGACTCCCACTGGATGGCTCCAGCCTCTCCAGGGAGAGCTGTGCAAACATGATTGCTTGACGCAACATTTGCCCCGGCCTACAACACCCTCAGCTGCTCTTCTAGATGAGCAGGTCAAAGTGGACTTTAGAGTCTGCGAACCGGCGTCAAGCCTCCAATTAATATTATTTTTATGTTTTAACCTTCTGCGTCATGTTTAAGGGTGACACTGTTTGCACCTTGTGCCTCAGACATGCACTGGTACAGGCGCTGAAGGTGTTTGGCTTGGAGGGTCATAGACAGGTGCGGACACATGTTAAGAGGAGCATAGGTGAATCCTGCAGTTCCCTTGTGGCTCATTTGGCCACCCTAAGGGACATCCTGACAAAGGAACATACCATTGTCATGTGTGTGGAACGTGTATCACAAAGTGTGTAAGGATAATGTTCGGTACATGCACCTTTTGTGTACAGGTGGTACCGTGCCCTAACGCCTCATTTTGCTCGTTGGTAAGGTGCACGTGCTGGCTCCTTCCTGAGCACGGGCAAATGTGCACACGTGGGGTGTGCAGGTGATACGTGAGTTGCCCGTCGGACGTCTGCAGGATGCGGACACAACCTACACTCTGATGGTTTAACTGACTAATTCCTAACAGCCATACAAGGAGCTCACACTTGTCATTTGAACAGCACTAACAGGCCCTCTGTGCAGTTCACAGGTTTTTGGGCGGGGCTTGATGAAAATCTGTACAACCTGCCTCTGTCTCATCTACTGCACTGTTACTTCCTACAGGAAGTTTAAGTGTTCCTGACGACCTGCAGCCTGCCTGTAGAAAACATGTGCATGTTCGCTCTACGGGCTCACCGAGCGGTCTATGATCGAAACATTTTGACAGTCCGGATCCACCTGTAAAGGTAGTTGTGACTGAAGCTTTATCTATCTCTGAAAGCTCATTTCAGTGTCTTGTAGATTTACCTGAATGGTAAAAGCACATCATTCAACAGCTTTTGCTTCAGACCATCTATGCCACTTTTACACATTAGGACTGCATTCAAGTCCAGCCATGTATAGCTTGACTAATTTTAGTTTTTTATTTTCTAACTTGTCCTGTCCAACATCTGAGCAAACAGATGAGAGCTGAAAGCCTCTTGTGTTGGACATATCTTACTGTTACCATAGGGGTTATGAATCTTTTGACATAGTAGGTGCATATTTAAATGAACCTCTTTTGGAATTTAGGCTAAACTTAATTCATCCTAATGATATTTGTAGCAATTTTTTTGTTGGACCGGACAGAAAAAGAAAAAGAGGGAAGAAGAGAGAAGAATGTTAGAGAGGGGGGGCGGGTAAGAGTGATTATAGAAGGGGGGGGGGGGGGGGGTAAAACCATAAAGCAGCATAAAGCAGCAAGTTGCCGGATGGTTATAATCATTATGGTCAGGTTTAGAAGGAATACAAATCTAGAAGGGGCGGGGCCTTTCCACACACACTCAACTGTTATAAACACAACTGTTGGCTGCAAAAATGTTCACATAACATGTCAACATGTACACAATCCAAATAATGTTAAAAACACGCATACTTATGCTTTCAGACCACCGCATGTAAACATTTCATTCAGTTACGAAAACTCTTTGTGCAAAGTTGAGCTAGCACCTGTGCTCAGGTGAGTGTTTCTGTTCTTCTGGGGTGGATGATGGGATGTAAAAAGAAGGAGGGAGAGTGCCTAGTCATCCCCCCCCAACACCCACACGATAGCAGATAGAAAACAACCGCCTGCTGGCAATCACATACGCCACCCGGGCCAGGGGCCAGCAGGACCGCCACAGGGGCCCCCAAAGCCAGAGAGCAGGGAGGCATGGGGGGGACAGAGGGTTCAAGCCCCAACCCAACCAGAGGACCAGCCCCCCTGCAGTGCCGGGAGGGCCCAACACGGGGCCCCGCCCCAAGAGAGCACCCCACCACTACCCAGGAGTTCTGATCATCCCACCACCCCATCCTCAGGCAAGATCCAGATCCCCCCAAGGGAGACCCGCCCACGCTTCAGGCAGCCACCCACCCGGCCCACAGTTGGTCCAGGAGAGAGCAAAGCAGGTGCCGGCGACCCTGCCCAGGAAGAAGATGCCCAAAAGAGGTGGGGGACCATAAGGAGTGTTGTAGACATGGCCTGACCAGGCCCACCCACAGTTGGAATTGGGCCAGTGCTCAGGGGCAAGGGCCAGAACCCCCACCACAGGGACACGGACAATTTCAATTTTTCTAATGTGTAGGTCCAACATATGAGGAGATGTTGATGGTACGACCCTAACCCTAAAAAACTCTGTTTATTAGGCTACCATATTTCCACACTATAAGGCACACTTAAAAGTCTAGATAGTTTTTTCCAAAAACGACAGTACACTTCATAATCCAGAACACTTTATAAATGGGTTAACTTTGGTTTGTTACTGATGTCGAAATGATTTTGAGAGGTACACGATGCTCTGTGAAAATGTCAGTCTGTTATTTTACAAGTTGCAAACTAGGTTGGGTGTTACTGTGAATACACTGGTGTAGCTAATGTGGCAGGGAGTTAGTAGTCACAGTAACGCTGGTTTTAGTGGTATCAGTCTCATTTTTAGGTGTTGCACACAAAGTTGAGAGTTACAAGTATTGTGAATACACTAACGCTTTTATAGAGTAGCGTGTTACAAACAAGTTCTAGAGTTACTGTGGACATAGTCAACAAGTCTGACTGACTTATTTTTGACTCTCGTCTCGTTTAATGCGCCTTATGTTTGACATAAGACTGACAACAGACAGTCTGTGACGCTGTGCCCTATAGAAAATACAGTATTCTAAATTTCTAATATGTTGTGCATGACCTTGTGGTGGTTTATGATAGACTGTGCAACCCCTCTGTCTTTTGAAGAGGAAGCTGGGTTAAGCTCCATCTGGCTGCGGCTGTTGTGATGAAATCTCCATTTGCAGGCCTTCACTTTTGTGTCGCCGGATTTAAGACGGGTTCCAACAACTGGCTCCTACAGGCCCTTTATTCACTTAGTTGATGTTTTTTTGTTTGCACTATAACTAAAAGGTTTGTAATAAACCCACGGCCGACTTTTCTGCGAGCTGGTTTAATGTTTTGAGGTATCTGGAGGAATTTAATGGTGTTAGGTGGAAATATTGCATTCTTACTGCACTCAAATGAAAAATCTACATTACAAAAACAAACCTAAAACTTGTATTATTTAACTCTGGTTTGTAGTCTCAATTGCACTCATTTTGAATGTTTGATGCATTTGATCTCAGCTAAGTTGGGATTTATTTGCTTGTTTTATTAACTTTGATCAAGTCAAATGTAAAGAAATTGAGAAAAAAACCCCCGGATCATTTGAAATTGACAGGCCTTGGGGTCTCAGTGAAGAGGGTTGGGGTTGGGATCCTCTAAAGTCCTCCTGCAGCTACAAAGTGGACATCCTGAAGCATCTGTTTTTCAGGGACTTTTTACAGTTAACCATTTGAATTTCAAATCTTTCTTTCATTTGAATGTGATACGAGTAACCTATGTAGGCCTTGTTCCTTATTGAGCATCGTCATTTTCTGCAAAGAAACTCATTAAGCTACATCTGGTGTCGTTTACATGAAACAAGCGTTTTCAGTTAAACCTCTGGAGACTGACGTACCCAGCATCACATCAGTGGCTGGGGAATTAAAGTCGCGTGTCTGATAACAGTTCGGTCCAATAAATCCTGACATTTTCAGAGCTAAATATCAATCAGGAGCACAATGGAAAGATGGCTAAGAAAATCTTGAGAGCTTTAGCGATTCCCACACTCATCCACCCCCCTTTACAAGCACGCGTCAGCTAAACCCTGTATCAGTATCATGTATGTGTACTGAGCGGAGGGGTTGTTTGGATGTTTGGATGGTATGACCAGGACTGCTGGATGAGAGTTGACCTGTGCTGTGGTTACGACGCACAGGGTTTCTATCTGGTGTTGAGTGTTTTGAAGACTGTTGGAGACACAGCAGCTACAAGCACCAGACAAATGCTGATGAGCTAGATGAGGACATTTCCCATCATTCTCTCTGTCAAACAAAGTGAAAGGAGGAAACTCTTATGGCCTTTTAGTTTTGTTTTGCCATCTGGATGTTTCAATCTTCCTAGTCTCCATTTTTTCTTCTCTTCAGTCAGTTTCTGTTATCTCAATCCATCCCCTGCCAACTCAACATCACTATTAATCACTGAAATTTCTCATGCTGTCCCCATGTGTTCATTATTCCCTTGACCTTTTCTGTTCTTCATGGTCTCCCGGCTTCTCGGATTTTGCCTTCTTTTACGCACTTTTACTTTCTTCCGCTGGCCAGGTTAACAAGCCGTCGTGATTTCATCAATGCGACTCAGTCATCCTGATAAGATCTGACCCAGATGGGATCTCGCTCTTTTCATGCTGCCATCCATCATGGCCACCTCAACGCATTGGCTCTCGCTGATGGTACGGCCCGTCAGCCTGCACATGAAAGAAGTGTGTCATGCTAGCATCCGCACACTCACCTGAAAATTCACTTTTTGCCCCACATAAAGACCTACGGTTCTGCTTCGTCTCATCTTGCAGCCCTACTTTCTGCCGAGAGCAAACTTCTTCAGTTCTTTTTGTGCATGAAAATGTGAGCAGATGCTGCAGTGCGTATGTACACGCAGGGCTGGACATGCAAGCTGCTATCAACTCAACTCACATTTGCATTTCCACTAAAACTATATGAATAGTCAGGTGCATGATGACATGTTATGATTTGCAGATGTGTGATCTGAAATAATTAAAACCTGGAATTAGTGTTTTCTTCACTTGGTGTACTCAATACACCATTTGAATGCAAATCGATCTAAAAAGATGGGAGATAAGAGATGTCTTTTTGTAAAGACAATACTAAAAACATCCTGTTTTAAAATGCACAAATATGCTTTCTGTTGTTCAGCTTTCGGCACATCCCTTCAGGGGTCGGCACAACAGCTTTCACAGATCCACACAGGCGGTTTGGCAGAGAGTTTTACGCCGGATGGCCTTCCTGACACAACCCTGTATTTTATTCAGGCTGGGGACTGGCACAGGGAGACCTAGGCTACACAGTTAAGCAGTAGCACGAAGGGTCTCGCCTAAGGCCCCAGCCTCATGCCCCAGCCTCATGCCCCGGCCTCATGCCCCGGCCTTATGCCCCAGCCTCATGCCCCCTGGGACCGAACTCTGATTTCTTGATCGTCAGTCCAACACCCAGCCAACTGAGGCCATCCAGCCACACACATATCTGTTTTACTAAGGGATTGAAGCGATGCAGATATCAAAAGTACAGATTTAAAATATCGAAAAGACGCCAGGAGTAAAAACAATATCAATCCAAAGATACAAACAATATTATGCTGGTAAAAAGGTATCAAATTAATGGGGAAGTAAATCTTTGATTACGTCAAATTGATGGGCGTGTGTTGTGTGAAAAGCATTTTCATTTATAATTTTAAATGCCAAATCAATAATAAATACCAATTTAATAATAATGGATTAGATTTTTCTGCTCTTTTCCAGACGCTCAAAGCGCTTACATTGTGTCTATTATTTATTCACTCCTCATTCATACTTGGTGATGGTAAGCTACTGATGTAGCCACAGCTGCCCTGGGGCAGACTGACAGAGGCGTGGCTGCCATTTAGCGCCTTCAGCCCCTCTGACCATCACCGGGGTCATCCACGCACATCCACACACACCAGTGGAGCCACACTGGAGGCAAGGAGGATGAAGTGTCTTGCCCAAGGACACAACGACATTTGGCTGGTGGGAGCGGGGAATCGAGCCGCCGACCCTTCGATCATTGGACGACCCACTCAACCACCTGAGCCACTGTCGCAAAGAAGTTGGACTGTGTCTTATCGCCACAAAATGACTTGAATTTTTGTGGACAATGTATCAAAATAATACACACCCCTAATGTTTTCTCATCAGAATAGACTTTATGCAACACTGAACTCTTTATCTGAGATAAGAAAATAGTTCTATAGCTTTTTCATGGAATATTTTTAATACTGTTTCTGCTGTGTGTATTCTTGTTTGACGTGTGTGTGTGTGTGAGAACATCTCGCTGCACCGACAGTTGCCTGTTTGAGCCCACACTCTTTCTATGGAAGAATCATGGGTAAAAAGCTCCCATCCTGCCAGCCAATATTTGTGTTGTGAGTGTTCAGGCAGCAACAAAACTCCAAAATGCATCTGCTGCTCTGCTCTGGGCTCATCTCTGATCTGGAAAAACTCTGAGTTTTTTTGAATGTTGCCTCCAGTGAAAGTGGAGTTTCAAAATAAGGAACACATTAAGATTATATCTGAGTAAACAGAGTATTTGAACTCTAGGAAAAGAAGCTCGCTGAGAATCAATGCAGCACTTCAGCTTGGGCATTTGTTCCTCCATGCATCCGTCGATGGCTGCTGACAGGCAGAAAAATCCATTCTGGTTCTCGGACAGAGCAGCCGCGCACGCTGACACACTTTAAAGACCTGCAGGAATAGCAAACATTCGACTGGGAGCTTTCCCTCACAAAATTTCAACTGACAACTTTTGTTGTCAGCCGGCGGACTGGCTGGTTCTGCTCTTTCAGTGTAAAATGCCAAAGGAGATTTATCAGCTGCAGCGTATTAATGTTAATTTGTCGAGTCAGCCCAATTAAAATTACATTTGCATTTATATGAGTGTTCTGTCCATCTGAGATTGGCGTGAATGTGTGCGTAAATTTTCTTAAGAGCCTGACCAGAGCGAAATGAAACGACTTTATCAGAAAGTTGGACTGTGTGACAGAGCTGGGGTTGCTGGTCTAATGACACTTCAGAGAGGCTCATTTAGCATGCAGAGGCGGTCCAGGCAGGCAGATAGACGAGGAAGCACACAGAGGAAGAGGAGGAAGACTCTCTGGGAGGAGTGGACCTTGTGGGCAGTGTTGTGAAAATAGACGGAGGAGTTTCCATTTCAATTCAAATCAAACCTGCACACCTCCAGTGGCTTTTCAGAGATGTTTCCACAAACATTTTTACCCTTTTTTATACCTACTTTTGCTCTGTCTTTGCTTTAGTTTCACTTGTATTGTGAGAAAATGTTGTCTTAAGCTAAACTGGAAACATCTAGTGCACATGTGTCAAACTCAAGGCCCGGGGGCCAAATGTGGCCCTCCATGTCATTTCATGTGGCCCGCGAGAGCATAAAAGTTTTTAATTTCTTAAAATAAAAGATACAAATTGGTGTGTTTTTATTAATATCTAGGGGGAATCGGTTCTCAACTCTCGGATTGGGTAACTATACATTAGGACTTAAACACTGTCCATATAACCTAACCTGACAGAATCAAATGTAAAAGGATTTATGCTAGAGCAACAAGCAAATATATGTTTTCTATGCAACTGTAATTGTCACTTTAAAAAGTTATAATAAATAAATAATTAGTTATTTAATATTAAGGAGAAGTTACATTTATTTTTCATTACATTTAGTTACATGTATAAATTTATATCTGGCCCTTTGAGGACAGCCACTATGCTGATGTGGCCCTCAGTGAAAATGAGTTTGACACCCCTGATCTGACCCCTGACCCTTAACCAATCGTATTGGTTCAAGAATTTCTGTGATCTTATTTGGAATGAATAAAACTTTCCTTTAAAATCTATCATATAAAATGTGTTTTCTACCCTGTAGTTCACCATCATTCCACTAGGGGCAGTAAAAGGACTTTTCCTGCTCATTTGAAAATGGCTGCTTACTTAAGATCTCAGTAACACTTTGGGAAAACTTTTGGGAAAAACTTGTGCCTATTTTTCAAAATTTTATAGTAAAAACGACGTATCTAATGTTTTTCATTTATTTTAATGACTCTTTGCTGTATTAAAAGATTGTTACATTTGTTGATAATTAATTCTTTATAATACATTCACACCATGTTAAAATGTGTAGATGACATTTGTGAATGAGGGGCTTTTTTCCTGAACACTCAGTACTTTTATATCTTAACCTTTTTGACCACTGGTATCATATTTGACACACATTTCTCAGACCCATATTTCATTAGCATGATCCAAACCTTCCTTATAAACCCATTCTATATAACTTGTCCATGTTTTCTGTCCTGTAGTTCATTATTAGTCCACTAGGGGTGTAGGTACCATAAGCATTCGTCCTGCAACAACCGTTAGGGGTCCTGGGACTAGTGCTGATGTCACATTATGTGATTGGCTGTCCGTTGGTCCGATGACGTGTCAGATAGTGATTTGTTTTGAAAAATTACTATAACACCATAGAAGAAGATTTTATGTGGTCCGTTGAAAACAAACAGAGCTCTGACACAGAGGGAGATTATCTTCTAAATGTGCTTTTATTATTACGATTATTATTAGTGCATCGCAGCTGAGCAGACAGCGGTCCAAACCCTTCTCTAGACCGCACACTATACCAAAGCACCTTCCCTGCCTGCGAACACGAAGCTACGGGACTCCAGCTGCTCTGATCAGAGACACGGTTCTCTTGTGTGGAGCAGCAGGTTCATTCTAACAGCCACAGATCTTTTTACAAAGCGGGTTGTGGCAAAATCTTTATAAACTATATAAAGAATAATGTCAGACACAACTTATGAGAGAACAGAACTTTGGGTTAATAAAGGAAACGTGAAATTAAAATATGGAGAGTCCGAGCAGATCTCCACGCTATGTAGTTTGTACAAGTAGGGCCACTGTAGTGTGACGTTATCCTCAGTGGAAAGGACCCCGAACGGTTACTGCAGGCCGAATGGTTACGGTACCTACAGGGGCAGTAGAAGGCCTTTTCTTTCTCATTTTAAAATGGCTGCTCCTGTGAAATCTCAAAACTACTTTTGGTGGGAAAAGTTTTGCTAGTCTTAAAAACGTTTTCATGACTCATCTGTTGTGTTTTTTAAGGACTACTTGTAATGAAAATCCCAAATTTGTTGATAATTAATTCTTTATAATACAGGTCAACTAAAACTTTAACTAAAACTAACATACTAGTTTCAAAACTTACCCAACATGTCATAACTGATAAAAAATGGTTATTTTCTATGTATTTAAAGAAAGGGTTTAACAACACCTTAATGCTAAATAAAAATCACATTCTTGTCTGTTCTTTGATGCACTGGGCTTTACAGGGTTAAAGTAACATTGTTGTGAACTAAATCTTACCAAGTAACCCAAACATATCATACTCAATACTATTTTAATCTCATAAAAAATTATATTTCAACATTTTTTTGTGGATTTCATGAAAGGCTTTAAAAACATCTTAATGCCAAGAAATGAGGGTTATTATGTTTTGTTGTAGTGGGCTTCAGAGGGTTAATTGGGTTTTTTGTGTGGGTACAGAGCAGTTTGACTGTTCTTCAAAGGCCCGTCCATGCGCTAAAGATAAATAGAGCTGCCATTATGTAAGAACATTTTGCTCGTCCTCACACGCAGTCCAGCAGTTTGGGATTACCGCTTGGATTTAGTGTTTGCAGTGAGATTAAGGTTGAGGTCAAAGTTTGGTTGAAGTTCATTTTCAGGCTCCTGAATGATTAAAAAGTTGCACATCGGGAGCGCTGGGGCAAACTTCTCTGCCGTTTGGGAGGGGAAGCTCCGTTGGCTGTGCGCTGACAGCGGATTGGAGGGCGTGCATACGTGTGTGAGGAATGCCGGGGGTTTGGCGGGTAGGGGGGCGGCAGCGGCGGCGGGCTCTTTGGGTAGGAGCACCCAGGGGTTAACGAGCAGTGTGAGAAAAACAGGCAGCGCTTGGGAGGAAGGGGGGAGGAAGCCTCTCCTTACACACACTAATGCAAACACAGTGAATCCCTGAGGAAGCTGGAGATGATTGGAGAAAGGAGCGCACTTGCTGCCTTTGAATGCACCAAAACTTTCAGGAGGGGGGGCCTTGCTCTGCATCCATCTGTCTTAAAAGAGAGAACAAAGAAAATGGTTAAAACTAAGAGTTTTTATTAAAAACAAAGAAGGGTTAAACAAGCTCTAGAAATCACAGCACTCCTTAAAAATGTGTGTTTTGGACAAATATGTCATAATCTGCAAAAATAGTCCATAAAAGCATCTCAGTCACGGTGATATTAATCATAAACTCTCAGTTTTGGGTTGAGAACTGTCCTGACCCGTCCGCTATCATGGGCGGGTCACTAAAATGTAAGTTGACAGTAGTGACGCAAACACCTACGATTTTCTCCACACATAAACAGAGAGCCGAACGGCCTCCTCACTGCGCTGGAGCAGGCCGGGTGGCAGGAGCGCTTCCCAGCAAATTCATCGAGGGGGGGGGACTGTGGGGACACAGACGGCGTGGACCCCATTGTTCTGACTGGGTCTAAGGGATGGGGGAGCAGGGATGGGACCAGTGATGGAAAGGAAAACTGAGAGCCCAACAATGCCACAAAGCGTCCCCCACCCTACGTCTGTTCTTGATTATGAGAGAGAAGGCACCAAAGGAAAATATGCCACAAAAACCTAGCTGCTTTCAAAATGAAAGTGGCAATCACACCAAACATGTTCTATATATATAAATGTTAGAAAACAACCAATTTAACAGGACTTTGTTCAGTCAAATGTGGAATGCACACTGACGGGCGGTATTCCTGAACTAGTGTTCCCTCGTTTATCCTGGGAGTTCGCCTCTAAAAATAACCGCCAATAGACAAAATCTGTCAAGTAGTAACCTTTATCTGTATTTGTTCACAATTTGTGTAGATGTTTTTAAAATGTAAAACTCCTCCTTACATATTTTATGCATTTTTCTCAGACATGAATATTTTATGACCTTTTTTCTCTTGCTTAACCCATGAACACTGGGAATTTAGCTGGTGTTGTCATTCCTTCGACTACCGCGATTCTTTAACCGTTTACGGAACTAATGTATTTCCAGCAAATTCTGAAGTGTCAAAAAGCATCCTGATGCTGACATGAAACCCTTTACGGTAGTGACGTGGAGTCAAGCGGTGACATTAAACCCTTACAGTAGTGACGTGGAGTCAAGCGGTGACATGAAACCCCTTACGGTAGTGACGTGGAGTCAAGCGGGGACATGAAACCCTTTACAGTAGTGACGTGGAGTCAAGCGGGGACATGAAACCCTTTACGGTAGTGACGTGGAGTAAAGCGGTAACATGAAACCCTTACGGTAGTGACGTGGAGTCAAGCGGTGACATGAAACCCCTTACGGTAGTGACGTGGAGTCAAGCGGGGACATGAAACCCTTTACAGTAGTGACGTGGAGTCAAGCGGGGACATGAAACCCTTTACGGTAGTGACGTGGAGTAAAGCGGTAACATGAAACCCTTTACGGTAGTGACGTGGAGTCAAGCGGTGACATGAAACCCTTTACGGTAGTGATGTGGAGTCAAGCGGGGACATGAAACCCTTTACGGTAGTGACGTGGAGTCAAGCGGTAACATGAAACCCTTTAAGGTAGTGACGTGGAGTCAAGCGGTAACATGAAACCCTTTACAGTAGTGACGTGGAGTCAAGCGGTGACATGAAACTCTTTACGGTAGTGACGTGGAGTCAAGCGGCTTTGCGCTGTTATGAAAAATGCCTGAATCAGCTCATTCCCGTTGACCGCGGAAACGGTCAAAGATTAACAGCACGTCCAAGAGCAGCTTTCCATAAACGCCTTCCAAAGTTTGTGAAGCATTGGATAATTTCTTTCTGCAACAGAATCAGATGATGTACATTGCCTTTGGAAGCCCTTCACAACCGTAGTGTTGCATAACAGCACAAAGCTTCAGTATCTGCTGGAATTTTGTTAATTGCGTAAACGGTTGACGAGTTACGGTAGTGGAAAGAATGTCAACACTCGAGCTAAAGCTCCGGTGTCAAAGGGTTAAGTCACTTCAGCTGCTTGATAAGTCTATGTTAGTCTTTATAGCTACACCAGAGTTCATCTGCAAGGGAACCGATTTCCTAATCTGGGTTCCACATCCTAGTGAAGGTGAGCTGTCGCACTTGTCAAACAAAGCAAACCATCTAAGAAAACAAACACTAGATTTAGGCTTTTCTTTTTGTGACATTCCCAATATCTCCACCTGTGTGACATAGTTTCAGTCACAACTTCTGATCCAAGTTTGTGCATCGGTGTCACCGGAGCTGAAGGCTTTTTGTCAGCCGCACACGTCGCACAACGGTTTCTGTTTCGGCTTCTGTTCACAGGTGACAAACTTGTCGTCCTAGAAAAAATCCTCTAAATCTTCAGTTTGTGTGTTCCTGACAAACACGTGCATGTGTGGGTGTGCGCTGCCATTCCAGCTGTGCTCTCATCGCCATACAGCAGACCCTCTTTGTCTGCCGGTTCAGAGAAGGGTGGAAGGTGAAGAGCAGTTTGTTCATAATGGATTATTGATTAGTCCGAGAATACATTGGCTCTACTCTGTGTGGGTGTGCGTTAGAGTGGGAGTGTGTGTTTGAGACCCCATAGTTTCCCTTCTGTTCCTGGAGAACTGAATGTCTCTACTTTGTAAGTAACTGTACAGAGGACAGTGCTGTTTTGTGTTACGCGTTCTCTGTGTGTTCTGCTCCATGAGTCCATGAGTGAGCAGTTCTCTGTGTGGAGTGTTATTCTTCCAATGCTGCCTGGATGACAGTTTTAAAAGCCCACAGTGTGCAGATGGAGTTTCTAAAGATGTGTGTGGACGACATGAAAAGCCTCCTCTGTTTCCTTTCTTGATTCCTCAGTTCTCCTGCATGTTTGCTTGTGTTTGTGCGTTCATACCAACAGAAAGTCCTCTCTGTATTTTTTTGCCTGCTGTGTTTTTTTTTTTTCCTCTCAACTTTAAACTCTCAACTTTACCCCACTTTTATGGACGAAGATTTTTTATGCTACGTTTACACTAGATTACGAAACACAAGTCTATATAAATGCAGGTGTGTGCAATTTTTGGACTTCCACGTTAAAAAGTCTTGCACTCACGCATGGCTAAGCGAGTTTTGAAATCTATTCCATAGCTCCAAATCTATTCTACTCCTAATGGGTAGTGTTAGCTTTTATAAACATTGGAAGTGCCAACCGTTTGAAAATTGATCATGAAGAAGAAATTAATAATTGCAGTTTGTGCCTGGCCGGAATTATACAACATCAAGACTTTCATCATGGAATGAGTACATGCGCTAGTATCTGTTAGCGAAAGACTCGCGTGAACACCGTATGCTTAAAGCGTGTTCTAGAACCCACCTAACATGCCCAGTTTCTATGTGGCGTTACGGTTTTTTTCGGCCGGTTCCACACAGACAAAACATTTGTGTCTTTGCGTCTTTTGATGACAGAGCATCCATCCATGCATCCATCCATCCATCCATCCATCATCCATCCATCCATCCATCATCCATCCATCATCCATCCATCCATCCATCCATCCATCCATCCATCCATCCATCCATCCTTGCTTTGGTTTTGAGCTCCCTCTGTCTTGTTTGTTCTTTCAATTCAGATGCCAAAGCATTTCCAGGCCAACCAAGAATTATACCGGTAGAATTAAAAATGACAATGCCTCACTTAGAAAGCATCCAGGCCACATTCTTCCTGATGTGGAGGAGCATTGGCCCTACTGAAAGTTCCTCCTGGATGGGGGAACATTTTCTCAGCATCATATTTCATGGGGAAACCCCAGCCAACCTGTAAAGGAAACTCAACCAATGACAAAACATAGGAGTGATAAGCTTCATCTTTAACTTTCTGTGTACCACAATGAACCATCATCCTGCACTCAGCTGTAAAGGGCATGCCCATATTCTAGACTCCTCCACCTGGAAAAGTGAGTCATTTCTAATTTGGATGAAGCAACCCACCCTTTTCTGGCAGAGAAGGATCGCCTTAGATTCTAATCCCTGCCTTGAACCTTAAGGGAATTTTCTTCTTGATGTTACTGATGATGGTCCTGATCCTAAAGATACCTTCTCCAGCTTTTCTGCTTGCTGCTGATTACCCAGATTGGGTGATTCTGCGAATCAACAGCGATCAGTGCAGGAATGCGGAAAAGAAGGAAGGTGGCAGATCTTCATGCCGGGCTCAGGCAGTCAGCCACTTTGGCCTCCAGAGGGAGCTGTTCAAACAGCTGCTGAGCAGCCACAGCTGCTGTTCACTGAGATGCCACTGCAACACCAAACCAGCCTTACTTTTTAAGCTTGCTGTTAAATTGAGTTAAAAAAAAAACAACCTTTAGATTGAAAACCTGTAGACAAGAATAATTTGCGCATGACCTGCATGCACAATTCAATAACAGCAATAACAGATTTCCCTCCAGATGTGGTCTGCATGAGTGTGTCAAACAGAAATAAGCAGGCCGCTGCACAAAGGTGGCCTATGGATGGGAAAATGAGAGCGGATTTCCTGCTCTTTTCCCCTTTCTGCCTCAGACTGCTCTGAAGTCAGAGCACAAGAGGCGGTGCGGGGCTGCTGGTGGTGTTTTTGTTTGACACAGAAGTCATTATCAGCTGAGTGTAGCCCTTCTTACGCTCGCTGTGTGTGACTCATAGTGGGGCAGCCTAAACGGCCATTAGTGGCAGCTTTCTCCGCAGAGGCTGGACAGGTCGCGGCGTTTAAGGGTGGCTGATTTTCTGCAAGTTCAGAAAATCTTTTTAGGTTTTTAATCAAATTCCAGTCATGAAATACACGAAGTAGGGTTTTAAAATAATCTATTTTTGCTGTTCAGTGTCGGCAATCTCTGGTCTAATGGTTTTTTTCTTTGTGTGTACGTGGAAGGTGAATTAGCTATTGGATGTCGGTGACAGCAATGATTAAAGGATCATCTTGTAGGTCCTTGAAAACTTCTCTGTGTTAAGGATTTCCAGTCTTCTTTGTCTTTTCTGTCAAACGTCCTTCCTGTTCTGTTTTGTTTGCGTCTGTAGCCTCAGAGTTTAGCGACCCATATTGTTTCCCTTATGGTGGCTAATCTCATTACGTTTCAATTTGCACATGTGACTGACTGCCTGCTGGATGACAGGCTTATACTGTTGAAGGGTCTCAGCCCCTCTCAGCCTTGATAACCTCGAGCCAGCAGGGCCCTGCAACAGAAAATAAAGTCATTATCCTCCCTTGTTTTTGTCACTGGAAGGAGAAGAAACTACTAAGTATTAATGAGTGACATGAGGTGGTGGAGACAGAGAGCAGATGGTGCTGAATGGGATGGGTGGGGGGTTAAGGCTTGAGTAGCAGTTCGTTTCACAAATGTTGGTAAAAACAAGGGAATCCACAATTCTTGGTTTAAATTGAGCCGTATGTTGAGATCTTACGGCTGTGGCGAGCCCTGTAGGCATAGACTGAAGGGGGAACAAACACGTTACACCATTAAACCGTGAATTGTTGCGTCCTTACTACCAGTCTGTTTACGTTGAGGGGTCAAACAATTGTGCTACATTTACTAAGGGTTTAGTATTTACTGTTCTTAAATATTACACCAGGCTGGATAGCTCGGTTGGCTGCGTGTAGGACCGCTGCATTGGAAACCAGGGTTTGATTCCCAGGGAGCGTAGTGAGCTTCATCCAGTGTGGGTCCTTAGCCAAGACCCTTTGTGCTACTGCTTAACAATGTCGCCACAAGGGGGCCCAAGTCTGGGTCTCCCTGTGCCGGTCCCCAGCCCGGATAAAATACAGGGTTGTGTGAGGAAGGGCATCTGGGGTAAAACTCTCTACCAAACCTCCTGTGTGACTCAGTGAAAACTGATTCACCGTAGCGACCGAAGGGATATTCTGAAATGTGACACAAGGCTTAGTAAAGGCCAACTGAAACTTTTTCCGTCATTGTCACTTGCTTATTAGAAAATTATTAAAAAGGTTTTTTCTGAATTTATAGTTTGAAGTTGTTGTTTTTTTGCTGTTGTTCTTTAATTGTTTGAGCAGCAGAGAAAAGCAGTTATCAGCACAAAGCCCATACGTCTAGTCACTGATTGATGTCGACAGTGTTACAGAGTTAAAAGCTTGAATACTGATTGATTATAAAGTTTTGTTTATGTCCATTTTTTGTCTGCTGTAGTACTGAAGCTCCTTCGAATAAAACTTTGAATTCGTTATTAACAAAACTTAGTCTTTTTTGCAAAAGTTATTTTTGTTAAAAGACTGGTTTTTGTCAAGTGCAAAAAACTAATTTGGAAGTGTCTATTTCTGTCCAATTTTCACCAGCATTAAAACCCCAACAATGCATTTTAAAAGGAACGTTTCTTAAGAAAAAATAGCGGCGGCTGCACTGCTGCCTGCAGTATTTCTCCTCTTTTTCCTCGAAGAAGCCTGAGCTTGGTAAGTGCTCCAGGAGGAATAACACTGAAACACTGAGGCTGTTCTCAGTTTCACTCTGGAAAGATACAGGCTTTAGTCCTGGGTAGTCATTTAAGTCCAAAAAATGTAGGACTTTTGCGCTAAGCTACCTCCTCCACCACCTTATCCTCTCATGATTATGATCAATTATCCACTTGTAATTAGAGCCTGGCAGTAACTCAGCTTATGGGCTCTGACACCCTGTGTAATAGCCTGTAATAATGTTGTCAGTCACATTTCATATATAGCACACGTTTGGGCAGACTCCCCATAGACATTTTCATATTCCCACCTTTTTTGATAGGAATGCAGACATTGATGATAATTGTATTCCTAAAATATGACAATTTAATGGAAAAAAAATCATTGATCTATGTTTTTAGGCCACCGGCAGAGAAGATGGAAGATATAGCTGGCTTTTATTGTTGTAGTTTCTGCATATAGTGTGTACAGTGACAGAAGAAAGGATCATCACAAATCATCCTTTCAGGATATGCTTTTCCTGCTGCTGGAGGTACAATTCACATAATGACATCTATCAGCTCTGCTAAAGTCTACCCGAGTCCTCTCGTATCACTCGTTTATGTTTCTTTTGCTCTTCGATCTCGTTCAAATCCAGTTTGAAATAAAAAAACACCAAAACAAACTGTCTGAAGAGCCACTTCCTGTTGTGTACTTAAGATCCCTGTCATGTGACGGTGGCGGTGAGGCAGGCGTGTGAGGCCAGAATGGGGAGGAAATATGGCGGTTTGGCTGATCTTGCTGATGTGATCACAATGCCAGCCCTCCACCCCCACCCTTTCAGCCATCAGGCTTATTGTGTAAAGTGTTGACTCAGCCAATGTGGCATCACAGCCCGACACTGGCCAGGCACAACCTCTGCACCAGCGCACACACACATGAATGGTTGTCATGCAGAGTGCTGTGGTTACATTACTCACAGTCATACATACAACCATCCTAAATAACAGCCATCAGAAACATGGTTTACCCAACAAAAGCTGATTTGGGTTTTAATTTGTTATCGCTTCCTTAAATACTCATCCTCTAATGATGACGACCATGAAACTCACATAAACTTACTACCATCAATAGTTAGTTTCTGTTACTCATGGTACTTTTGTGCTTACCCTGTCCTTAATATGTGGTAAAGTACCACAAAAGACACATAAACTCAGCACATAAATTCCAAGTAGGTACCATGTAAAAACCCAGTGTGTACAGCATAAATACCCTTGTAGATATAAAATAAACTAGTAGGTACCATGGACGTATGAAACAAATAGTACTACATAACACATACAATGCAAGTACCACCTAAATACCACTCAAGTACCAAGTAGGTAAATAAGTACCATGTAAATACTACTTAAATATCCTGTAAATACTCAGTAGGTAAAATAAGTACCATGGTAATACCGCCTAAATTACCTGTAAGGACTGTACTGTAAAAGGAAGCGTTGCCTAGGGCTGGGCTATATGGATTTTTTTGCATCCCGTTATAGATATTTTCATATCGGGCGATGACAATATAAATCACGATATAAACAGAATAACTGCTTTTGTCAAATTTGAACACTCTGAGCCGTATTAGACAAATATGAAATCATCTGCAGGTTGTTTGGATTTTAATATTTATTTGCAATCACACTTTAAGCACAATAGATGCATTGAAGGAACATGATGCAGCAGTTTTATTTTCAGATAAGAAAAGACATTTATATGACAAACTAAACTGAAAATTAAAGCTAAAGCGTTCAAGTTTCAAAAGAGAATATACATAAAAGACCTTGATAAGAACTGCTCCATCAGTTCCATTTAAAAATAAAACATTAATTCTACAAATACATTCAAATGTTTTCCTTTTTTCACAGAATAGATATAAAATTGGCAAACATTTTAGTCAACATTTTGTGAGTAAACTAGGAATAAAAGCAACTTCTCAGAATTTCTTCTCATAATTTAGACCTTTGCTGCTGTGCAGGCCTGACCATCATTGTCTGTTTCAGTCTGACATTGAGCATGATGGTGGTTCTGAGAAAAAAAAGCCTGGTGGTATTTCCAGTTTTAGAAGTAGCATGCCTTCTGCATAATTTGCAGTGCACGTTACTCTGTTTCTGTTGGAGTTAAAATAACTGTAATAACTCCACATAGGGGCTGAATTTTGGGTCACTGGCCAAGTTGGCCTGTAGATTAGAAAAAACAAAAAATTTACCAGCCAAACATATTTTTTTACTGGCCAAATTACAACACAATTTTACAAAGTAGTACCTGAAACTGTAGTAGGTTTAGGGGATGTCATCTGGACTTGGTTTTTAAAGTTAGAAGACGTTTCGCCTCTTGGATAAGAGGCGAAACGTCTTCTAACTTTAAAAACCAAGTCCAGATGACATCCCCTAAACCAGGGGTCGGGAACCTATGGCTCGCGAGCCACATATGGCTCTTTTGATGGTCACGTATGGCTCGCAGACAAATCTTTATTTATACAATTTTTTTTTTCATCAAACCAGTCCTTCTCATGCGCGATGCGATGCCAGAGGGGCGCAGTAGTAGCGGTGCTTGGAGAGAAAAACCTGCGCCAGCACTCAGTTTACTATTATCTACTATTTCACAGAGTTTATTCCAGCAGGAAACCTATTAATTGCCGTGCCTAAACCTGCGCGCTCCCGTCTCTGAGAAAGCGCGCGCAGATGCGGGGACGGGATGTGAGGAAGAAAGCAGAGGGTGGGGGTGCCCCCCACCCTCTGCTTTCTTCCTCACAGGCAGCAGGTGAATCGCACAGGGATTGTAGAAACGTAAAACACGCTGTACGTCACTCACTGCAGTGTGTGAGTGTGTGTTTGTCTCCACGTCTGCATGTGAGTCTTTGTCACATCTCCAGAACATTCAGACCTACGATCACGTTTAAAGTCTCAACTTCTGCAAGAAGCAGAAACTCACCACGGATCAACCAGACTAGACCATCAGCAGAACCACCACGAGAAATACTCATCATTTATTAGCAACAGCATAACAATGTTATTAAAAAGAATCCACAGACTTATTGTACTTTAAAAATGTTGAAATTACATCAAATGCTCACATTCACTTGTATTTTTAGTTTTAAACATATTGTCGCGGACTGAGTTGGGTCCGCTGTTGCGCCGCGTTAAAAGTTCTGGAGTTCAGCAAACGCATCAAGCAGAGATCTGATTGGCTCTCAGTTCTGTCACTCAGCCTGTTGTTAGGTAGTTTGGACCAATGGGGTTCAGCTATGGGCCCAATAAGGGAAATGGGAGGACTGGAGCGGGAGGGGGGGGAATATAAAATTGGGAGAAGCGCTCTCGTCTCAGCGGGACAGTTTCAGGAGTTGCTGTATTAATTTTACGGCGTTTGCTGCGGTCTATTGTAACCAGAATAAAGAACCTTAAAAGAGGTTAAGTCTCCGTGCCTCAGTGCGGGAAAGGGACGCTACATTATTGTATGGCTCTTTCGAAATTACATTTGAAAATATGTGGCGTTTATGGCTCTCTCGGCCAAAAAGGTTCCCGACCCCTGCCCTAAACCTACTACAATGGAACCAACCTGGATGAATGAGAGTCTTCATAGACAAGTACCTTAAGCATTTTACTTTTCCTGAACTTTTGTTAAGAAAAGGAAATGGCATAAAAGTATGAAAAATAAATGGGAAGAACTAGGCCTGCACAATGTACCGCAAATTTATCGTTCTCGCAATATCAAGCAGTGCGATATCCATATCGCAAAAGTCAGCAAAAATTGCAATAAATGGTTACCTTAAATGTGCTAAAACAATCTTATGGCAGCTTGAAGTATTTAACGAATCAAATAAGTCCATTTATGCATTTGACAAATTGTATGTACCCTTGCACGTTGTTGACCAATCAGATAGAGATATTATGTTAGATGTTTGCCTCCTACGTCAACGAGGGTCATTTGGAGTATAATTTTTAAATTGTTGCAGTGAAACGGTAATGATGTTTTTGGTTGTTTTACTATTTGTGTATATACCCCAAATTATATCGTTATCACAACATTGATCACTCATATCTCATATCGCAAGTTTTGCTCATATCGTGCAGCCCTAGTATGAACACATCTTTATTTACATTTAACTGTAAACTTAAATTTAAACATGAAAATGAGAAAATGAGCCAGAAAACAGCTGAATGTTTTGGATGATTGTTGTTATGTATCATTTACATTAAAGCTGCCGCTCTCATGAGGGAAACAACATCTGAAAGGTCAGAGTTTTTGGTGAAACACCGGCTCAGTATCACTACAAACACTGGATTCAAATCTTTCATTATGGTTATGAAAAACCGTTTTCATCATCAGTGGATTCATAAATTACCATTGTAATACACTCATATCAAATACATTTTCACTTGGTGAAATCAATGACGTCATATTCTAAAAAAAAAAAGACGTAGTGATCATGGTGTCTGCACTGCTTTCAAAGTCCAGGGCACTAGACAGGCCCTATGTTTATGCAAACGATTACTCCCCATGTGACGACCAACCCTCCAACTTTTACTCGCCAAAGAGGAGAAAATGCTCGCGACTTGCAAATGTTAATTTTGGACCCTTCAAAATAAAAGTCTATAGAGAAAAAGTTAGATTGCAATATAAATATGGTTATCGTTTTATCGCCCAGCCCTAGCATTGCACTTCATTTTTGTCAGAAAAGGTGACATATTTACAGCATGCAACCTCCAGAATCCATGTTTAATACTGTAAATGTATCTTGAAAATACTTTTGACATAATGTTGTTTTACTGACATGTCTCCTCTGTCTCTTGTCTCCCTCCCCCGATCTCTTTAAACTCTGCAGGTCCACTGACAGTCATATAAGCTCAATGCCAGCGACAAGTTTATGCCACGAGGATGAAGACGCAAAGAAAATGAGAGGCACATATGTTTTGGCATAGCTGCTCTAGTGCAAAGGCCTCTTAAAAGTCCACTCACACCATGACCTCTTGAGTCTTCTCATCCTTCAGTCTCAGTAAGGCTGAAGTTACCCAAAAAAAGCACATGAGCGTTGCTTTGTCAGGTTGGCTCTAAATCACCTGCTCTACTAGTTTCTTGACTACTGGATGATTAAAGGCAGATTGGATTTTAATCAAGCAAGTGAGGCAAAGAGGACATCTCTAGATGTACAGGTGGAGATAGCAGTCAGCTGTCGATGAGGTTGTGAACGTCCAGGTACACAGGTGTGGAGTTCATTTATACCATGAATCCAAGAGACGGCGTGGAGGTAATGGAGACCCAGGAAGAACAGCAAAGGGAAAAGGTGATTGGACAAAAGGCCAATCCTGGAAATGAGACAGAGGTTGAAGATGATAGAGTTCCCGGGTCTTACAACTGCAACATCTGTGGACGCAGCTTCCCTTTCCTGAGCTCTTTGTCACAGCATATGAGACGCCACACAGGCGCACGCCCGTACAAATGCCCGTACTGTGACCACAGAGCATCTCAGAAGGGAAACCTCAAAGTTCACATTCGCAGCCACAAACTGGGCACGCTGTCTAGCCACCACTCCAACAAAGATGAAGAAGGTGGAGCTGAGGAGGAGGAGATGAGGGTTTCCGAGGGGTTGGATGGAGGGACAAGTCCAACGAAGAGCAGCTCAGCCTGTAATAAGATGGTAAACGGCGATGTCGGAGAGGAAAGTCGGAGGAAAGTCCCTGCACGCAGCCTGAAAAGAGACAAATCTGTAACCAACCAGCGTCCTTACTGTTGCCGACTGTGTGGCTATGAGGCCCAACGAGAAGACCAGCTCCTCAGCCACATTGAGAAGGTCCACATAACAGCAGACACAGAAGAAGACAGTGTCTCTGTCAAAGAAGAGGCTATGCCTGAATCAGAAGCTGTCCAACCCCAGAGTGACGGTACCTTCCCCTGTGAGACCTGCGGCCAGGTTTTCTCCCAGGCGTGGTTTTTGAAGTCTCACATGAAGAAACACGCAGGAATATTGGACCACTGCTGTCGAATTTGTGGTAGAAGGTTCAGGGAAGCTTGGTTTCTTAAATCTCATATGAAAACACACAACACCAAATCCAGGTCCCGCTCAAAAGCCGATGTGGTTGAACATCCAGCAACCATCAACGATGTAGAACAGGATCCAGATCTAGTTTCTGGCTACGCCACATCTGTTTATCAGACATGTTCTAAATGTGGAAACCTTTTTCATAACAGAGAGAGCCTGAGAGCTCACGATAAAGTCCACTGCCTCAGCTCTGGTAGAAAATCCCCGATTCATCGTGGGCCTCAGGATGAGGAGGATTCACCAGCTGCCAAGAGACGTTTTCTTGACTACTTAAACCTCCAGTCTGTTCAGGACAAAACTCTGGATGATGAAGAGGATGCAGAGAAAAAGCTCCTTGGTCAAAGAATTCCAGAACTAGATCCAGTCTGTAGCTACCAGGCCTGGCAATTAGCCACCAAAGGAAGGGTTGTAGAACCGGTGGAACCTAACTTTAAGGCCTCCCATGGAGGAGGAAACACAGATGAAGATGGCATCATTGGAGCTGCTGTGGTTTTTGAGAAAGAAAGCAGTAGTTATATTCTGCAAAGCCAAGAGAAACGCAGCTCGGGCCGGCGCACCAGCTCTGTGATCGGGAGTCACAACTCATCAGAGGATTGGACGGCAGAGAGCCTCAGCGACTCTGAGTACCGACCCTCAAGCCGCCAAGACAAACGGAGAGCGTCCCAGTCGCAAGCTTCCTCCAAATGCAATGAATGCTTTGAGTGCGGAAAGTTGTTCCGCAGTCGACACCAAATGATCGTCCACCAGCGTGTCCACAAAAAGGATGGAAGGAGGACTTCAGTGGGTGATAAGGAACGATCTGCAAAGGATGACCGATGGGCCTCTAACAGTGATCCTGATTCAGGGTCTCCGAGCCGATCCAGCTCTCCAGGTTATGGAGACTCTCCACCTGCCTCCACCCTTGGAAACCAGGCCTCTGAGATGGGTACCTCAAGCTCCGGAGAGACTGCAGGTTTGTTTGATACATTTACATTTTTTAAAGAAATGCGGCTTCAACAAAATGACATGAAGTTATCCCTTCAACACCAGAACTGGGGGGTATTCCAGTATGTTTAAACTACCCTGACTTTAAGCCTGAACTCTGGCTGAAATCCACTTGAACTTGCTTACTCTGGGTATGTCGGTTCCAAAAGACCAGATATGAGTTAGCGTAATTACGCTCAACTTGGTAACCCCGGGTTAATGCACGTGCACGGCGAGTACATAAGACATTCTCAATGAATTGCTGATTTCTGGAGTTACCATGGAAACGCGTGGAGAAAAAAAAGAGAGCGCTATACTTTAGTGAGACAGAGTCTGAGATTTTAATGACGCCGTATGAAGTCGACGTATTATAGACCCAACAAAAATGTAATACAGACGCATCAGCAACAGAAAGAGTTTCTGCTTGGAGAAGAATAACGGACAAAACAAGTAATTGAGTTAAATTTATTCAACCTAATTTCTTATGTATCCCACAAATAATTGTTTAACACACAAATATTACATATTTATTTAACTAAATGTAATTTTACTCCAATTTAATTATATGTTTTTCTATCTTAATATATTGTACTTCATGAACTCTCAAATGTCTAAGTTTGAAACCGCTCAATTACTCAATTTCATCGTTAAAATGAATTACATGATGTGGATTTGCAATATATCACTTAATATCAGGTATCATTACTCTGACTTACAGTTCTAGGAATTTTACTGAGCACTAGGGGTGCTGGATATACTCACCACCCTCTCCTTCCCTCCCACTCATGGTGCAGAGGAATTAAACAAATCCGCCCCGACAGGCTAAGGGAATGGTATCCCACAATTCCTTGCGGGGCCGATCTAACAGCAGCACCAAAGTTACGCCTACTTAATTGAATTAATTTGAATGAAAGTAAAAATACATTTTTGATAACTATGTTTTATTTTTAAGTTGACTGAACTCAAAAAATGATTTATCTTGAAGCAAATAATTAGGTTAATTAATGTAAAAAAGTTTATTTTTCCAACATCCATACGTGGTCTTATCACCCTCTCTTGGTGGAAAAAGTATTATCTGAGCTTCTTCATCCACTAAATCATCTTCAAATGTTTGAGGCTAAGGAAGTTGATAACCTCAGCTTTCGGTTCCAGAAATGGAGGTATGTTTCAGGGTATGTCAAGTTGCCATGGCAACTCATGCTCTGAACATAACCTGGTCTGGAGCAGGTTTAGTTGAAGGTTAGGTTTTTTTCAGAGAGGTGAAGCAGCATGGTGTGTCCATTTGAAGATGATTTAGTGGATGAAGAAGCTCAGATAATACTTTTTCCACCGCGAGAGGGTGATAAGACCACATATGGATGTTGGAAAAATAAACTTTTTTACATTAATTAACCTAATTATTTGCTTCAAGATAAATCATTTTTTGAGTTCAGTCAACTTAAAAATAACACGTAGTTATCAGACAGTTATTTTACTTTCATTCAAATAACTTCAATTAAGTAGGTGTAACTTTGGTGCTGCTGTTAGATTGGCAGTCCAAGGAATTGCGGGATACCATTCCCTTAGCCTGTCTGGAGGAGGTTTAAGTGTGGGTTTTTGTGTAAATGTGTTTAGTTGTAGCTGTTTTACTATGTATTGTTTAGTTAGTTTATCCTGTTATGTTTATTTCTTTCTGCGCCATGAGTAAGAGGAAGGAAGAGGATGATGACCAAACCCCTTGTGCTGAAGAAAGTTGTAAGATCTAAAATTAAAGTTAAAGTTCTTGATATCTGAACTCAGGCTCCATAGTGCAAATCAACACTGATCATTCATTTTAATGTTAAAAAAATGAGAATATCTGCGGGCCCAGAATTAGACATATGAGAGTCAAGCATCACAATGAAACTAGAAATAAGATTAGAAACTCATGCGTTGACACCGTCCATTATTTTTGCCAAGCAGAAACTCTTTTGCCGTATTACTTTTTGTTGTTGTTGTGATGGGTTTATAATCTTCATACGCCGTCATTAAAACCTCAGACTCCGTCTCACTGAAGTATAGCGCTCTCTTTCTTTGTCCTCGTGTTTCCATGGCGACTCCAGAAATCGACGATCCATAAAAAATGCCTTGTTGTCCTCGCCATTAACCCAGGGTTACTGAGAAGTTAATTAAGCAAATTCATAACTGGTGTTTTGGAACAGACATACCCAGAGTAAGTAAGTCTAGGCTGACTTCAGCCAGAGCTCAGGGTTAAAGTCAGGGTAGTTTAACCTTTCTTTATGGGGGTAAAGTTCCACTCCAATCATCTTTTGATCTATTTGTAAAGTGTTCTTGCCAGTCTTTGAAATACGCCATTTCTAGCCAAAATGAAACTACATCTGGCGTTTTCTTGGACATAGTTTCTGCAGAGCAGCAGTAGTTTATCAGAAATTCACCTGAGTTGTGGGCGGGACCTTTGACTTGGAGCTACCCCGCCCCCCTTCCCCTCCTTGTTGCTGAGAGCAGGGAGCTTGTGGCCCACCCACTTTCTACATCCCAAACATGACTCTTTTTCCAACAGCATTTTTTGGTCTGCTCCTGATTTACAACAGTTTGAATACGGAAATACTCAGAAATCCAATATTTAGCTGAATTTTCTTTATACATGTTCTCCATCAGAAAAATGCTACAAGAACCCATTAAAAATCCAAACTTGTTATCAACCAAAACCTGGACTCTATTCAGCGGTGTGGAACAGAAGTGACGAACAGTTTAAACCATCAAGCTTTTATCTGTTTTAGCTGTTGTCTGTCTGCTTTGTCACCGTGACCTCGTTTCAGCAAACTTTTATCTGTTAAAGTGGGTAGACAGTCACAACCGATTTTGTCAAAGCAACACATTACCAACCCTTCTCCACTGTGCTTGATAGTAAATGTGCAAACGTTGCTGTAAATTGAAAGTCAGGAAACGTTATAGTTCAACTCAAAGGATCCACAGAGAAGAGATTAAATGTCATTTCCCCTTTTTCTTAAAAAAAAAAAACGAGTTTATTGGCCAGAAACCACAATTAAGTTTCTGTTGTCTTTTAGGGCATTAGTTCTTCGCCTTGGGGGGGGAGGTCGCCAGATGGTTTTGATTACGAAAATTAAAGAAGAGTTTTATTCAGTGTGGCCGTCAATGTCAAAGGCTGTGTGCTGGTGTTAGGCTGGGGGATGGGAAAGCAGCCCGTTTTGTTTGAAGAGGTCAAGACTCAAAGAGCTTGGGAGCTTTAGGGTTCACATCAAACTTTAGTATGCATCCAACCGGAAAGATAACTCCAGGAACTAGTGTTTATGTGCATTTCCTATAGTAATGCAGCATTTTTCCACAAACTCCAAAGTTTGAACACCCTGTCAGGACTCTGGGAAAACAGGAAAAGAGCTCTCATCTGAGGAGGAAAATCACCAGAAAGTAGTACAATTATGTGCAGCAAGTCATTTTTACTCGACAAAAATGTTCAAAGATATCAACATCTAGAAACACTGAGCATTTAAAAAGGAAAAAAGCTAAAAAATAGAAATGAATAGAATGACTTCAAATTGAATGTTACATTCCAATAATAAGTTGTGTTTTTTGCTAGTTTTAAGCAAATGGTTTGTATTTTTCAGTTTTCATGTAACTAATTGTAGTTTATTTAGGTTAAAATGACAAAAATGTGTTAATAAGTGGAAATAACTCATTTTAGAACAAAATATGGACAAGATAAAAATATGATCTTAGTACAAATTCACTATCTTATTAAATTCTCATACAATTTTAAACTAGCACTTATTCTTAGAACATAAATCTAATTTTTTTTCTAGAATAATGACAAGGAATGCCAGGCTGATTTCATTGAACTTTAAAATAACTTCCTTCAAATGGAACCAAAAATGACAGTACAGGTTTCACATCAAGTGTTTCTATTATCAATAATTTGGAGCCTAAAGATTTGGCCTCATTTTAATAATGATTTGCTCTCTAGATCTGTGCCGCCTCTCCTCTTCTGTGGGAACTGGAGTCACCATGTGGCCAAACATCCAAACCACATCCATGGAAATCAAAGGGGAGAACTGAGTGCTCTTCCTCTTCCGTTGAGGATTTCTTGACATATTTAGTGCGGTACAACAAGGACGTTGGCACTTAAAGGAAGGATTGTGTAAATGGCATGTTTGAAACGACTGCCTGCACAACCAACACAGCGTGGAGTTAAAAAAGTGAAAATATCCTTCTAGTTCTAGCATTCAAAGAGCTGCACGTCTGCAGACGCGTTGGAGCATTGGGCTATTTATGGTCTTCCTGTGCCAGGAAGCCCCCCCTCCACACACAGACATGCCACCCCACCCCCAAAAACATATTTCTATGTTTGTTTGGTTTTTTAGGCTTGTGCCTCACTTCCTTCAAACCTGTTTTCTGTGTCAGACGTTGTGCAGCATGAAAAATCTGGCCCCTCCCAACTGCAGATCCAGATTCATCTTAAACATAAAACAAGCAATGAATTCCTCCCTCTCCGCTCGTCCTGTCCACGTCGTTATCCCGACTCCTCAGTGTCCCGCTCAACGCATCATCCCGTCAACACGTGGAGGGAACGTGGGGTCTGTCCACAGAGCTGCAGCTGCTTATCAAAAGATGCTGTCAGTGTTTTATTTTAAATGGACAAAAAAGATTTAAGATTAAGGAAGAAATCTAGTGGCTAAATTAATGTTTTTTTTTAATAGTTAATAGGTTATCTGTCTTTCTCCAGCCTTTCTGGTTCAGCTCAGTGGAGTCTCAGCTGTTTGTATAAAGCTTTATTGCAAACAGGAAGTGACAAAGCAGCAAAGCAGTCTCCTACAATATCTGCAAGTGCCTGATGGGAAAACGTCTACACAGATTAAGCTCATTTAGATTTGAGGATTAAAAACGATACATTTTTTCCTTTTTTTTTTTAAAATTAAGCTTCCGGTACCTGAAAAACAAATCTACTTTTTCCTGTTGAAAGTGGGACACACAGGATGCAGAGCAGCTGCTAGGTCAAACCCCCCACCTTGTGGCCAATTTGGAGAACTGCACATAAATATACTGACTTAAGTTTAATAAAAAACACAAATACACATGTATTTTTTTAATTAACTAATTGTGAATATGGTTTTATTCATGATTAATTATGGTAATGACACAGTCTGCTTCCATAAAACCAGATGAAAGCTGTTCATTCTCATCATTTTTCATAGCTTCTGATTTACAAATGAGTCTCTCAGTTTGTATCAGAACATGTTCTGTTCACATGTTGCATTAGAACATGGATCTGTAACCTGAGGCTCTTTTATCCCTCCATTATGGCTCTTTGGGTTTGAAGAAAAATGCAAACTATTTGAATACATAATGGGTTTGTAATTGTGGTTCATCTGTTCATCAGGTTCCATTCATATTTAGATCTTCAACATGTCAGATCATTGAGCAAAAATGATGGTAAAAGGTTTAGTCAACTGAGGGAGGGCTTTAGTATCAGATGATCTTATTGCAGTTACATTTATAGATTAAAAAAGAATTCTACAGCATTGCTGTTAGGTTTATATTGATGGCGGTCAGAAAATCTGCTGCAGCAGGAGGATTTATTTAACAAAGGGTTTTATGAGAAAAGTACAATGATATTATAATTCAACTTTAGAAAATATACGGAATTATTTGGCACAAATACATAAAAAATGTATATTTTTTCTAAACTGTACTAGTTGGACTTTGTGGCTGCTGTGGTCTCCTGCGTCAGACCAAAGCTGAAATCACTGTGTCGAAATGCTGCCATCTGGTGGCCAATTACCAAAAAGGCATTTTGATTGTGTTTTCACTTTTTGTCCTTGCAGATAAGAAGCCTTATATCTGCGGCTTGTGTGACTTTGCCAGTGTGGACTCACAAGCGTATCTGAATCACGTTCACGTCCAACACCCAGCTGCTTCCAAAGACGCACCCAGCCCTCTTCCCAGCCCTGGCTGCAGCCGGGAAAGCCCCAGCAGTTATCCAAAACTCAAAAAAGCTTTTCTTCAGGGTTTCAACAACACCTCATCACCTCACGCGTGTCCCCCAGCCCGCCCCTCCCACCTAGATCCAGCCATGACCCCTGTGGATCTATGTGTGAGGGCAGAGGGCATCAGGGGGATCACCGCTTCAGCTCAGGATAGGAAAAGCCTCTCCTCTCACAAGTGCTCCCTGTGCTCTCACTGCACCCGCTACCCGGAGGTCCTGTGGATGCACCAGACGGTGGCTCATCGCATCAGCAGCACCAGTTCCAGTCTAGCTCCGAAATGGGCAGTGAGAAACCACTCCAAAGGCTCCAGAGACAGTCCGCTGTCCGCGAAAAGACGGACTGGACCGCCACCCGTGCTGGAGGGGAGGGAGTGCCAACCTCTGCCTCCTCTGACGCGCCCCCAACGGACGCAGCCTCCAACCGGCTCTACGGAGATCCCCAAAAAGAGTAAGATGTCAGCTCATTCAGCTGGCACATCCTCGTCCTCCACTGGTCCTTCATCCTCCTCATCCTTCAGAGGCTCCCCATCCACGTCCGCCAAACACGCCGGGAGAATGTCTGTACGCTCAGCCGGCAACTCCAGCAGCATCAAACACACCGGAGACGGGAATCATCGCGTCAGACCCAGGGTGGATATGCATCCCCGGGGCGGCTCACAGACATCCTCTGGATCTCTGGAGAAGACCTCTGGCCTCTCTCAAGGCTCTGCCACCAAAGCCAGCTCTGCCGCGGCGTCCAGAACAGCCGACCGCCCCCTGATGCCACAGGAGGGCCTGGGCTTCATGCTGTCCAGCAAGCATGGACTAGCAGACTACAACCGGCCGCGCCTCTCCCCTCACCAGCCGCTCCACAACTCCCACAACCAAAGTCGAGTGAACGCTTTGAGGCCCGGCGCCATCGCCTACAGCGCCAGCCCACAGCCCAGCTACAGCTCCCCCCCGGCACGCAGAGGTGCTCACCAGAGTTCTTCCTCATCCTCATCTTCAGCACCCTCAGACACACATGGAGACGTGAAGCCGGAGCCATCAGCAGAGAAACTGGACATGCCAGCGGATGTTCTGGGTTTTCTCAAAAACTACAACCCGCATGAGCTGGCCGCCCTTTACCACCGCTGGGGGGCAGCCAGCGCCCTGTTGGATCCCACAGGTACACAGTCTTAGTCTTTTCTCATGTTTTATTTATTTATTTATTTTTTTTCAAAAAAAGGGCTGCCATTCCTACTAAAAGCTCAAAGCCTCTTAGTTTGTCGAAAGTTGTAAACTACATTCACACCAGCTTTGGTAACCCGGGCTCACGCCGCCACTTTCAGTGATATGTGAACGCCATAAACGCGCTTTTGGCTGGCACCTTCATAAACTCTCGCATTTACATGTAGCTACACACATTTTTGAGATTGTCTTTGGGCTCTACGTTCTATTGAACGCACATTGAAGGTCAAAGCAGGTCCAAATGTAACCAATCAGGGACTTTGATTTGTTAGTGAGGCATTGATGGCGTTTTTTTTCATTCAAATGCCAACCATCTCAAAACTGATCATGAAGGACAAATGAATCATTGCAATAATAATTTTGCTCCACTCCTTTATGCAAATGACTTCGAAATCATTCAGACCTGATAAAGCTCTCTCTATAGATTTTCTACAGGATTAATGTCTGGAGACTGGTTGGGTCACTCCATGACATTGATTGCTTCTTCTTCTTCATCCCTTGGTTGCCTTGGGTGGATATTATAGGTCATTTTCCTGTTAGGGACCCATCCATGACTCGTTTTAAACCTCCTTCCTGAGGGAGGGAGGGAGGGAGGGAGGTTTTCACTCAGGATTTGACGGTACATAAACAACACCCCCAAAGCATAATGTTTCCACCTCCATGCCTAACAGTGGGGATGGTAATCTTGGGGTCATAGGCAGCAGGTCTCTTCCTCCAAACATGACAGGTTGAGTCGATGCCAAAGAGCTCCATCTGGGTCTGATCTGACCACAGCAGCTCCTCCCAATCACTCTCTAAATCATGAAGGTGTTTGCTGAAAAACTTCAGGCGGGCCGGCCCATGTGCTTCTGAAGCAGGGGTGTTTTGTGAGCACTGCATGAGGTTCAGCCGTAAGGTAGAGCCAATGGTTTTCTCGGTGACTGTGGTTCCAGCTGCTTTGAGATCATCAACTAACTCCTGCCGTGTTGTTTTAGGCTGATTTCTCTCTGTTCTCATGATCATGGAAACTCCACCAGGTCAGATCTGGTTTGGAGCCCCAGACCTTAATGTCGATTGATTGATGGTCGAGTTGCAGCAACAGTTGTCATCTTAACCTCCAGCTACTTGCTGATGGTTTTGTAGTCCGTTCTGGTCTGGTGCAGGTCTGCAATCTTCTCCCTTCAATCCACTGAAACCTCTCTAGTCTTCCCATGTTGGAGAATTTGGAGTCTGATGGACTGATTCTGTGGACAGGTGTTGTTCTACAGGTGATTAATCCAGACAGGTATCTTCAGGTGACAGGTTGATTAGGAGAGTCTAACTAAGTCTGTGTGAGTCTTAATGGTTTGTATGAGATCAAATCCACTGTTTTAGGTGTAACATTTGTCAGACAATGATTGACATGATCTTCTCCTTACCTCCAGGGCTTTTCTTTTAGCTTATAGGAGGTACTATGACTGCACGTATGCCTGCTCCTATTCAGCTGAGGTTGTATCTGAAGCAGCTTGCATGTCCATATGTGCTCCAGGATTTAGAGGGAAGAAGGCTGTGCGCGTACATTTCTGTCTTTCTTTTACCGGGAAAGACATGGAAGAACCTTTGCTGCTCTCAGGTCTGCAAGGCATGCCTGGTCTCCAGCTCCACTCTCCCAGAAAGCTGTCACAAACTGTTTGGGTCACGGCTCCGCCTGACGAAGAGGCTCACGCAGATGCGAGCGGAGGGATGGGGAACAGGAGAGGCAAGGGAGCAGGGGAGGCAGAGAGAGAGATGAGACAGAATAATTACCCCACCAGCTGCTTTGGAAATGGTCATTACCCAACATCCGCATTATTTGCCCATTTTGGGTTGTGTCTCTGAGGTCAAGTGGGGCTGCGTGGAGCCAGGGGTCAAAGACAACAGCCCCAGAGCGGACGCGTGACATCGCTGTCACCCGTCCGGGCGCATATCGTCACAATGTGCCTTAGCCCTTTGAGTCACAAGCGATAAAGTGACCTTTTCTGAGCAGCTGAGTCTTTCTCCCGTTTCTCTCTGTAATATGTGTCCGAGTGTGTGTTGGTCTGCTTGTGTTTCCGTCCGGCGCTGTCTTGTGTTTCATTAGAGCATCAGTGAGAAGGGCTGGCGGCTCCCAGTAGCAGCAGAGTTATCCAGAGGCCAGCAGCCAGGCTGCCAGAGACACGCTTTGTCACCTCTCCTGCCTCCCTGTCCTCCTTGTTCCTGCTTCGCCCCCCTCCCACAGTTACACACAAACAGCCCTCACAACTGTCTGCTACACAGGTATACCGAGGTCTTCATGTATCTGCTGGCTTTTCTAGGCTCGTAGGACCCCCTTTCTGTGCTAACGCGCCCCCAAACCTCCAGGCTTGTTATGTGTCAGGAAGCGAGGTCAGCCTTTGCTTGTGTGTGTGTGTGTGTGTGTGTGTGTGTGTGTGGAGGTGTGATGGTTAGAATGTCAGTACATAGATTCAGTCAGCTTCACATGCAGTTTGTAAAATGATTGCAGTCTCTCAGGAAGGATGTTCCGTCGTTCTCCAAATGACTTGAATGGCTTTCAGTCACAGTCTGCTTTTTAAAATTCCATTATTCTGACTTTGACTGAAGTGGGACTTCCATGCAGATGCAAAGACACGTTGGGTTCGTTCTTGGATTTTAAAACTGAACTTGACTAGCTGACGCGTTTACGCAGGAATAACGGACGCTGTTCCGTCACGTCTACAAATAACCTGCGATTGTTGAAATCCATAAAGAAGGATCTGAGATGTTTTAAGGCTGTAAAACAAACACTAAACACCCGATACATTTCCTCAGACAGACATGGACATTTTCACACTTTTCTCTCTTGCTTAGACTCTCAGAGCTCAAAGCGTTCCAAACTCTTGAGTTCTCGTGTCCCTACACACATTCTCAGGATTGTTTTCAGCCTCTACAGACAAACTGCGCAGCCACAGACTGTGCGTTGAAAGCAAAACCCGCTGGAAGTTTGACCCATCAGGGACTTGGATTTGGTACAGTGATGCACGGATGGCGTCTCTTTCTCTCAGGGAAGTCCCAACCGTTTGGCTCTTCCAACTGTAGGAGGCACTAGTAAACTCTAGCAAAAAGAAAAAGAAGCCCCTCCCTGCTTGTCCAGTGTGAACGCCATGGGCCAAAACACAGATGGG
The DNA here is from genome assembly GCA_023969325.1 of Oryzias curvinotus. NCBI lineage: Eukaryota > Metazoa > Chordata > Actinopteri > Beloniformes > Adrianichthyidae > Oryzias > Oryzias curvinotus. The sequence goes on from JALJSC010000075.1 coordinate 117,831, forward strand.
CATAGTGTGGCCCGGGGGCCACACGCGCCCCGCCAAACTGTTTCATCTGGTCCGTCACACTGAAATCAATTCTAGTGATACCTCTTATTGATTTATTTTCCCTGTAATTCTGGTGTCTCCCCATAGATGACACTTTAGAAATAAAGTGACTATTGTTTAGGTGAAGAAACTCCTCATGCTTTGGTGTCGTGTTGGAAGATTAGTTGTTTTTCTAATGTTTAGTTGTGTCTTCAGACAGTAATGTATCGGATTCATCTCATCTTTTCCAACAGCTCATGAATGCAGCATTTTTTTTTTAAGTTTGCTTCTTTCCATGGAGGACATCAAGCCGTTGGTGCAACTGGCATTAAAATGAGAACAAAAGTCACAGTTTTGAGATAAAACACCAGAATCAAAGATGAAACATGTTTTTGTTCAGATTCCATAGTATTTCTTTCTCTTGGGAGGTGGATTGCCAAATCACGCCGCGCATCCACTCCTGGTCCGGCCCTTCTGTCAAATTTTAGAACCCTTTGTGGTCCAAAGGTTCTGGGCTGAACGCTGCATGTTGGGTGGGAATGTAGCTCAGCTGCAGGTGCATTTATCACTTTAACAGCACTGGTGGGACCTTTGCACGGGGTTCAAAGGAAAGAATGAAAGATGTGTACGACCTGCTACACCCTTACTCCCCCTCCCTCTGCGTGGTATGAGCATTCACTGCTGTCTTTGGCTTACGGCGTTCCCGTAGACACACATGTGCAGGAACATTTCGTGCAGGCCACCTGCGTGCCACGTACAGGTTTGGCGGTTTTTCACCCGCAGACAGCCCGAATTCGCCCTAGTCTGAGGCATCGTCTGCATCCTTTACTGTCGTGCAGCTTCAGTTGATCATGATGGAAACGGTTTGCGGTCACTCCTCTGTCTGGCAGCGCTTTTCTCTGCAGGATCTACCTGAATTCTACATGAGGTCTTCTCATTGGCTGTTGCTAACTCTGTGTAAGTTAATGTGCCTGTTTTAACTTTGCTCTCATGGACAAGCACACATGCATGTAACTCTTGAATCAAGCGCACACACACACCTGACATGTGACACACGGGCAGCGGAGCGGGCACATCACAGCCGGGGCGTTTTAATTGCCTGTAATTTATGCAGTGTGTGTGTGCTGCGTGTGTCCTGCTGTCAGCGTGTGAGATGATGCTGTGTGACAGCTGCAGTCCAGCCCCTGGAGCGAGCCGCTCATAATGACACATTAGACATACTAATGATGCCGGGCCGGCGCGCCTCCACTGCCGATGCTACCTAGCTGCAGCGCTCCAGCCAAGCTCGGCGCTTACACACTTTCACTCGCTTTTTGACCTTTCTGTCTTCATTCAGCGGCACGCTGAAACATCCTAAAAGCTGATTCTAATGCCTCTGAATGAATTCCAATCAGTCATAAAAGAAAAAAAGCCGTGTGAAGGCAAAAACAGGAAATCAAAGCCCAAGTCATTGAAAAGGGGGGTTGTAACCTTGGAATACTTTCACACATTCCAGTTTCTTACCTATTTGGAGTATAAGTCACGTTTTTAAAGTTGAGCTGGAGGGTGCAACTTTTACTAAGGTGGGCTATGTGATTAAAAAAAACCCAAACAACTGCAAGAGGGCGCTGTAGAAATGTGTATCAGTGTTAGCTGCGTTCACACCAGATGTTGGCGCATGTTCACCACCTACAGCTGGAAGAGTCTTGGTGCAAAGTGTCAGTGTTGGAATCTCATGAATCTCGCTCCGCAGCTCTATTCCGGTATCTTTGGCACAGAGTTCCAGTCTGGCACAAACTGTAACTATTCACATCTTCTCCATTAACACATTTTAAAACGGTTGGAACCCCCATGACACTACCAACGTAGTCCCTGATTGGTCAAAGTTCAACTGCTCTAGCTTTCAATGTGCGTTCAGTGGCTGCGTGTTTTGTGCGTAGAGCCTGAAAACAGACTTAAAAATTGGTGAAAGGCAGAATTTTGAATGCGGAAGCCGGAAACGGGCGTTTCCAGGAACCTTTCTATGGAAGTGGTCGCTTGAATGCGCATTTTCTAGGGCGGTGAGAACATAGCTTAAAGGTTACGGCCACAACGACGGCTAGAATATTAAAATTAAAATTGTATTAAATTTATAATACAACTAAGATAAGTTAAGATGCAAAGTGACTCAGTGTGGCTCTATTGGTCTGTTCTGTCTTTCTATTTATCATCAGCAGGAAACCTCAATTATTCTGTTATTATAATTTTCCCATTCAAGTTGAAATGTTGTTCCTGTGTTTAGTTCTCCCAAAAGTGCTACATATGCTCCAGACCAGCCCGCAACATTAAATCGCAAATTTATTGTTATCGCAATATCAAGCCGTGTAATACACATATCGCAAAAGACGGCGACAGTTGCAATAAATGGTTACCTTAAATGTGCTAAAACAATCAATGGGAGCTTGAAGTATTTAACAAATCAAATGAATCCCTTTATGCATTCAACCAATCAGATCGACTGCTTTTGTGTTTGGAGGTGAACATCTGGAGAGAATTTGTATTGTAATTTATAATAAAGTGATATCGTCATTGCTATGTTGATCACTAATATTGCAATTGAGAGTTTTCCTCATACCGTTCAGCCCTACTCTGGAGCAACTTATAGCCCAAAAAATACTAATACTAAATGTATCTGAAGCTTTTTTTGCTCTTTTGGCCTAAAGAATAACAAAAATTAAAGCTACAAGTAGCATTTAGCGGGCCCGAGCACGGGCGACCGCCTGGCACGGGCGAAGCCCCAAAGCAAAGCCCCGCTCGAGCCGTTCTCGTCGTTCTTTCTTGTCCATTCTGGAGCTCCAAGCTACTGTTAACATGACAGCAGCCTGTGGGGGGTGGGGGGGGACTGTAATCTGTTGCCTTTAGCGACAAAGACATTTGCATATAGCATGAAAGAAATTCTTAAACCTAAGCCTTGTTTAGACCTGCTCATTTTCTCATTAAGGAGAAGAAGGTTTTTATCAGATTGAGAAACAAGCAATGATGATAACTGCTATCACTGACCCTAAGGATGAGAACAATTGAACTCTTCTAATTTCCACTACAATGTCTAGATGAGTGTCAGCTATGTCTGATAACTTGGCCAATTAGCTGGACCGGGATCTTGCAAGGTGCAGGTGGTTTAACGTCCAGTGTGATGAGTCTGTGGATGGCAACAGTACAGCATAGCTTTTCGTTTCCACAAGAGAAGAACTCCTGACACATCTGCCCTAACAGACAACTACAAGAGGAGTTGAAATGTATAACATGGTGAAGGAGTGTTTGTGCAGAAAAAGGTACCATTAGTAAAGCTGGTAGCAGTGACTGCAGACGGGGCTCCTGCTATGATCAATAGACAAACAGGTTTCATCACTCACTGTAAAGCTGACCCAAAGGTTGGAGAGTGAAAACAATGTTAGATATTGGAAAAGTTACTTCTGAAGTTTTATAATACCAATTTGCATATACTCCAGACTGTTATGAAGACTTATTGTTAATGTTTTGAAAAACTTTCCTGTGTATTTCATTGCTGTCATTGAAGGACCTGCTGAGATCATTTAATTTGTTTACTGACAGAATTAAAAGCAGTAAGACAAAGTGGGGATATTGTTTACCAAAGGAATAACAAGTTGACCAACCACCCTTATACCAGGACACCAAAATCTTGATATATACAACTATGAGTGAGATATGGACTTTACATCACGGAATCAAATACTTTCCTTAGACAAGTTGAATGCGGCTATCTGTTAGACAAGATAGCACAGTATGATGAACTAGAACTGTCAGCATCTCACACCAATGATAAAGATCTGAAAGATGTTGATATTGATCCTGAAATAAATGTTTTTTTATAGTGATGATACTATAAAGAGAATCAATTTAATATTGTAAACATAAAGTTCTCCATAATCCATTTCAATAGAACCTTGTATGCCAATTTCTATAAAATCAAGGGCTACGTAAAACAGTTTTCACAAAGGTTCAGTATAATTACAGTCTCAGACACATGGTTAAAATGAATGGTGATAGAAGAAAATTGCACTGTTTGCACAATTTATTTCTATTTATTGTTCTAACAATTTTCATTTTTTATTTTGCTTACTGTTGTTCCATTTTCATGACACTGCTCTGTTAGTTTAAAATGTGAAATAAATACTCCTTGAATCCCTTGAATTGAAGGGGTCAGCATTGTTCTGCTAATTAACCTGACCCCTTAGCTGCGTGTGTGTGTGTGTGTGGGGGGGGGGGGTGACATTTGACACCCTGGTAACAGCTGTGCTGCTGTGAATGTCTGCTGCTTATTTTCCTCAAGACAGGCTGTTTAAAACAAGTGGAATGAAATACATCCTTACACTTCAGCAGTTCATTGTATGATTGTGAAAATATTCAGGGAACATTTGGACATGTATGTCTGTGAAATTTGGTGTTGATAGTTAAAAAATAAGTTATGAAATACATATGTGCCCTATGAAATAACTAGGTGGCGCTATGGAGCTTGTCCAAGATTGTCATATCCATGGGTTCAGAATGGAAGCTTCATCAAATCTATTTAATTTCAGTGAGATCGGACAAGGAATGTGCACGTGAGAGCAACTTTTGTGTGCATGGCGAGACGCTCAACTTTGCCGCTCCGTCACGACCACACCCCCGCATCGAAAGTTATAGTTTTTTATCAGAGTAAACTTCAATGGCTTTTCAACAGGTGGACATCATTTTGAGGTCTGTCAGCTAATCCTACTTCGAGCAGTGATGCTCCAAGTCCAACATGTCATTTACTGTTGCCAGCAGGTGGCGCTACACCTTTTACAGATTCTTTCACTGTAGATGTGTTCAGAGTCAGACTACAATCATGCACATCAATTTTGGATCAGATTGGATTATGCATGGCTGAGTAATGGCCATTTATCTTTTCATGGCGTGTTTTCGAAATGACCTCCAATTTCGACGCGCCGCCACGGTCACAAACATCCGTAAAAACTTAAATGCTTCACAATTTAACATCGGACATGGGTCTAGTTTACAAAACCAAAGTTTGGAGTCATTACTCCAAAATCTCTATGAGGAGTTCGTTCTAGAACGAGGCCTGCAAATGACCAAAATACGGCATAAATGACATATTGACATCAATATAGCAGACTTCCTGTACGAGTGACAGCTTGGTACCAAGAGACTTTTTTGTAGGTTTCCATCTGATGAACATGCCCTGTTAAAATCAAGCTTGTACATTAAAGAACATGGCGGGGCTCGCAAAAACAAACATTGTAGGTGGCGCTATCGAGCCGTTTTTGTGCACCCATGCGGGTGCTGTGTATCTAAGGTGGAGATATTTAAGAGGCAGCTTATTCTGAAATCTTAGCTTCCAGAGTCAAACGGCTGATTTTTTATGAATTTTTAATTATCTGACTGCGATGCCATTAACCACTTCCTGTTTGGCCTAGGCTTGTGCAGGCACCGTCAGGTTTACACCCATGAAACTTTAGACCATGAGAGAGGACCTTTCTGAGTATCTCCAGTTTTAATTTCATGAACGTTGGACAAAGCACAGAGAAAATAGAGGGCGGAATGCGACATAAAACGTTTTTTTAAATAACTAGGTGGCGCTATGGAGCTCGTCCAAGATTGTCATATGCATGGGCTCAGAATGAAAGCTTCATCATATCCATTGAATTTCAGTGAGATTGGACAAGGAATGTGCACGTGAGAGCAACTTTTGTGTGCATGGCGAGACGCCCAACTTTGCCGCTCTGTCACGACCACACCCCTGCGTTGAAAGTTATGGTTTTTTGTCGGAGTAAACTTTAATGGCTTTTCAACAGGTGGACGTCATTTTCAGGTGTGTCGGCTCATCCTACTTGGAGCAGTGATGCTCCAAGTCAAACATGTCATTTCCTGTTGCCAGCAGGTGGCGCTACACTTTTTTCAGATTCTTTCACTGCAGATGTGTTCAGAGTCAGACTACAATCATGCACATCAATTTTGAATCAGATTGGATTATGCATCGCTGAGTAATGGCCATTTTCCTTTTCATGGCGTGTTTTCGAAACGACCTCCAAATTTGACGCGCCGCCACGGTCATACACAAACGTAAAAATGTAAACGCTTCACAATTTAACATCGGACATGGGTCTAGTTTACAAAACCAAAGTTTGGAGTCATTACTCATAAATCTCTAGGAGGAGTTCGTTCTAGAATGAGGCCTGCAAATGACCAAAATGGAGCAAAAATGACATATTGACATCAATATAGCAGACTTCCTGTGCGACTGACAGGTGGGGCCTAAGAGACTTTTTTGTAGGTTTCCATCAGATGAACATGCCCTGAAAAAATCAAACTTGTACGTTGAAGCATATGCGGGGCGTCGGGACAAAAGTCATTGTAGGTGGCGCTGTCGAGCCGTTTTTGTGCACCCATGCCAATCTCCTATAAAATACGAAATTTTTCGCGACTCCTGATGTGTGTGCCAAATTTGGTGAGTTTTGGGGTATGTTAAAGGCCTCAAAATGGCCACTTTTCCGGTAGAATAATAATAATAATAATTAAAGCTACAAGTAGCATTTAGCGGGCCCGAGCACGGGCGACCGCCTGGCACGGGCGACCGCCCCGCGAGCCACGCCCTGTTCGAACCGTTTGGCATAGTTATTTCTTCTCCATTCTGGAGCTGCAAGCTACATTTAACATGACAGCAGCATGTCGGTGGAGGGGGGGTGGGGGGGGGGGTTGTAATCTGTTGGCTTTAAGGACTGAGACGTTTGCATATAGCATGAAAAAAAATCTTCAACCAAAGCCTCGTTTAGACCTGCTCATTTTCTCATCAAAAAGAAGGCATTTTCAGATTAGGAAGCTGTCAATCAAGCAATCATAATAATTACTAACACTGTACCTTAGGATGAGAAAAATGGAACTGACCTAATCTCCACTACAATGTCTAGACAAGAGTCAGCTATGTCTGATAACTTGGCCGATTAGCTGGACCGGGATATTGCAAAGTGCAGGTAGTCTAGCATCCGGTGTGATGAGTCTGTGGAAAGCAGCAGTACAGCGCAGCTGTTGGTTTATATTAACATCAAGAGATAAACTCTTGACACAACTGCCCTAACAGACAACTAAAAGAGAAGATGAAATGTATAACATGGTGAAGGAGTTTGTGTGCAGAAAAAGGTACCATTAGAAAAGCTGGTAGCAGTGACTGCAGACGGGGCTCCTGCTATGATCAATAGACAAACAGGTTTCATCACTCACTGTAAAGCTGACCCAGACTTTCCAAAATGTCTGCATTACTGCTGCTTCATTCACCAGCAGGCCTTATGTGCAGAAGTGATTGGCTCTGGACACATAATGACTCCTATTGTGAAAATCATAGACAACCTCAGCTGCATGCGCCTGTAACCAATGCCTTCAGTGTGTTTTGCAAAATAAGGTTGCGTAGGTCTTTAGACAGCTCTTTGCTTTTACCCATCATGCAATGGTTCTTGTCTAACACCTTGCTGGTGAGAAACCTTTTTAAAAGGCATCAGGACTATACCAGCTGATATTACTTTGCACCAATAGGAGGCAGGTTACCTTCTGAATACTGACAAACTCCAGCTGCTTTCTTGGCTTGCCAGACCTTTTTACCCCTCCTTTTCTTCATGTGTTCAATACTTATTCCCTGTGCCATTTCACTTTATTACACATAACTTCATTTATGGACATAAATGTTTGGATTTCTTTCTATGTGTGCATTACTTGGGTTGATGCCGATATCCGGTGAAAATTTCATGTCAATAGCTCGATTAGAAATATGTTTTTTGAGAGAAATGTTGACGTGTTCAATACTTTTTTTCCCCGCTGTAAAAGCATTGTTTTTATATTTAGAGCTCTAAGCAACCAAACAGTTGTTTGAATCGGTGATTTATTTTAAAAAGCTGCTGAAAAAAATGATCTTTTTCAAAATGTTGATTTCTAATTTGTGTTTTACATTTTGTGTTCCATTTTTTGTGCTTTAAATGGGAAGCATTTGTTATTTGTTTGGTGTTTTTAAGGTGCTACAAATATACACATCATTTTTAAGAGACATTTGTTATCAGTTGTGTTTCTTGATTTGTAGTTTAATATCATTGGATGTATAAAAAGGAAAAGAAGTTGCAGCATTGATTATAAAAAAGGAAGTAAGAGATATTTATCATCCTATGTCACATCTGTAGGAGTGTACTGAGGTTGATTTTTGTTGTGTTTGTAAAAAAAAGATAACATTTAAAGTTACTTGCATTTTGCATAATGATTATTGCATTCATAAATAATGGTTAAGATCTGCCTCTGTAGCATATAGATTAGTTTCAGCACAGCCACAATTTCTGTGGGATATTTTGGATACAAGGGTGATTTTGAAAAGTATGAGGGCATTGCTCCTATATGTCTGATGACCCATCGTCAGTGTCCAAAGACACTTGCAATGCATTGTTAAATGTTCTGCAATGCAGAGAAGTTGCTGACGCTTCTTTTGTTAAAGGTTGTACTGGCAATTGTTAGAATTCCACTTTGGATGTTCTCTACCTGCTGCCGTGTGGTGTTGGGGGGTTCTGGCTGCCGCGGCTGTTGCAGCGGGGGCCTTGGTGTGGGGGATGGCTGGTCACTCTCCCTCCTTTTCACATTCCACCACCCATTTTAGAAGAACATAAACACTCACCTGAGCACAGGTGCTAGCTCACCTTTGCACTAATAGTTTGTGTGAATGAATGAAATATTTCACACTAGTTGGTTTGAAGTCACAAGTGTGGATGTGTGAACACTATCTGTATTCCGTACATGTTGACTTGTGGACATTTTTGCAGCTAACAGGTGTGTTTTTAACATTTGAGTGTGTGTGTTTCACATTTTGTGTTCCATTTTTTTGTGCTTTTATTGGGAGGATTTGTTATTTGTTTGGTGTTTAAAGGTGCTATATATATATATATATATATATATATATATATATATATATATATATATATATATATATATATATATATATATATATATATATATATATATATATATATACACATCATTTTTTAGAGAAATTTGTTATCAGTTGTACTTTTTGTTGCTGTTGTAGTTCAATTTTATTGGATTTATAGAAAGGAAATAAGTTGCAGCATTGATTAAAAAAGGATACAAGAGACATTTACTGTCTTATGTTACATCTGTAGAACTGTACTGAGAGTTGTGTTTTGTTTTGGAGCACATTCATGTTTTGTTTGTAAAAAAAAAAAAAAAAGATAAAATATTGAGTTAATTGCATTTTAGATGACTAAAAAAGCAATGATTAGTAGTAAAAATGTATAAAAGACATGCAAAACAAATGAAAAAGCAGTCTTTCAGTGTGGCTAAACTCTTGTCATCTTGACAGTCCTGGGTAATTAGCATATGAACAGGCAGCGGGGGGGAGGGGGGGAGTGAAATTTGACTCCTGCTGCAGAGCAGACTGAGGAAACGGCTGGAGCATGTTAGAGGAAAATACATCTTACAGATGACCAGTTTATTTTATATCTGTAAAAAATATCCAGCGACCACTCAGACATGTTCAGGTTTATGCCTGTAAAACCTGGTGTGGATAGTTGAAACATAAGTTATAATAAAACACACTTGTTTGGAGTCCAGACGGAAAAAGCACAGATTTTGTGATGTAAAATATTTATAATAAATACATCTGTTTCACCTAGAAATCTGAAAGAAATATGGAAGGCAGCAAACACAGATCCCTACCGTTTTCTATTTTTTTGTGTTGATATTTGAAGGATAAGTTATGAAAAAAAATAGGTGTTTGCAGTTTTGCCTAAAAAGACGTTTTCGGACCTTTTTGGATCTACGGCTCTCTCAGACGTCACCTGTAACTTCAATTATTCTGAATTTTTTTAGGAAGCAGTAGCACATAAATGCCTATGAAAGTGGAATTGTTGGTACTGATAACCCAAACAGAAGTTATTATAATAATAGTTGTTTAGTCCAAAATTTCATAGGTAAAACAGAGGTATGAAGTTTCTCGTAGACCCTATTGTGTTACATATCAAAGCTGGAGGTTATTAAAGGCATCTAATTCTGAAATCTCAGCTTCCTGAGACAAACGGCTGATTTGCTATGAAGCTTTGTTTTATGAGTAAGTGCAATTGACCACTTCCTGTTTGGGGGGGCCTTATGAAGGCACCGTCAGATGGACACCCATGAAATTTTAAATGATGAGAGAGGACCCTTCTGAGTATCTCCAGTTTTAATTTCATGCACGTCGGACAAAGCGCAGAGAAAAGATAGGGACGAATGCGACAAAAACTGTGTTTTTCAATAACTAGGTGGCGCTATGGAGCTCGTCCAAGATTGTCATATCCATGGGTTCAGAATGGAAGCTTCATCATATCCATTGAATTTCAGTGAGATTGGACAAGGAATGTGCACGTGAGAGCAACTTTTGTGTGCATGGCGAGACGCCCAACTTTGCCGCTCTGTCACGACCACACCCCCGCATTGAAAGTTATGGTTTTTTATCAGAGTAAACTTCAATGGCTTTTTAACAGGTGGACATCATTTTCAGGTGTGTCTGCTCATCCTACTTGGAGCAGTGATGCTCCAAGTCAAACATGTCATTTCCTCTTGCCAGCAGGTGGCGCTACACTTTTTCCGGATTCTTTCACTGCAGATGTGTTCAGAGTCAGACTACAATCATGCACATCAATTTTGGATCAGATTGGATTATGCATGGCTGAGTAATGGCCATTTTTCTTTTCATGGCGTGTTTTTGAAATGACCTCCAAGTTCGACGCGCCGCCACGGACACAAACATCCGTAAAAACTTAAAAGCTTCGCAATTTAACATCGGACATGTGTCTAGTTTACAAAACCAAAGTTTGGAGTAATTCCTCATAAATCTTTAGGAGGAGTTCGTTCTAGAATGAGGCCTGCAAATGTCCAAAATAGAGCAAAAATGACATATTGACATCAATATAGCAGACTTCCTGTGCGAGTGACAGCTTGGTACCAGCAGACTTTTTTGTAGGTTTCCATCAGATGAACATGTCCTGAAAAAATCAAACTTGTACGTTGAAGCATATGCGGGGCGTCGGGACAAAAGTCATTGTAGGTGGCGCTGTCGAGCTGTTTTTGTGCGCCAATGCCAATTTCCTATAAAATACGAAATTTTTCGCGACTCCTGATGTGTGTGCCAAATTTGGTGAGTTTTGGGGTATGTTAAAGACCTCAAAAATGCGATTCTTCCGGCAGAAGAAAAATAATAATAATAATAATAAACATTCGAAAAACAATAGGGTCCTTGCACTCCGTGCTCGGGCCCTAATAATCAAATCTTTAACTAGATTCTGAAAATTATTTCTAAAAAACTGAAAATACTTCTTTAGGATTACAATTCTGTCTAAACAGTAAGACATTGGCTTTCCTAAAAGAATCTTCTTGATTTAGACTTGAATTAGTTTACTGTAGATGAAAAAGTTCTATGATGCTGTTTGGACACATCCTTCATATGTGCGGTTGTGGTCTTTTCCTGTGTTTGTGTGTCTGCAGGTATGATGAGGTCTCTCATGCGGCAGGGGCAATATTTCTGCCACGAGTGTGGGAAGAGTTTCAGTCAGCCCAGCCACTTGCGCACTCACATGAGATCTCACACAGGTAAACACACAAAGTTACACACACGAGATCTCACACAGCCCACAAAGTTACACACATGAGATCTCACACAGGTAAACCCACAAAGTTACACACATGGCTGCAGAGGAATGATGGAAAAAAAGTAAAAAGTAAAGAAAAAGTCTGTAATTCTTCAGTTCTTTGTTTGTACGTCAATTTTTTTAAATGTATGGCATTCACATCATCTGATAGTATTTAGTTTAAAATATCAGCAAATGTTTTAGAAAACTGTTGATGCATAAATATCTTTGTACACTCAGCTCTAAATTGCCGTATAGACAATTTTTGCACATCCGTAGAATATTTGAATGAACTACTTTTTGCAGATTCTGAGAAACTTTGATACCTTATTTAAAGCCACAGCAGTCTGTCTGTCATAAAGGCAACACAATATGCTAAACAGTCCTTCATTTAAAAAAAGAAAGCATGATAGAGCCAAAAATTCCATTTAAAAGTTGTTATATTGCATTTTGATGACAAATATTTGATTTTTTTTACTTGATAAACTGCAATCAGGTTAACCCAGTGATACCTAATTAATACCTAAATGTTACCTAATACGCTCTGTGACGTATCGTAAGTCTTTGCTGTTTGTGCGATCATTAGGAATCAGCTGATTGTGACCCAGAGAAAAGGGATTTGCCCCGATATGTGGCACATTGCTAGGTCTGCAGGCTGCAGGCACGATGGCTGCCAAGCACTGCAAACTCTTTACTGAGGGTGAATCTTTTAAAACCTGGGTGATGAAAATGGTGGAGAACATTTGTCCTAATAAGAAACAAGAGTAAAAAGCATGCATTTACAATGAAACTGTCGTTGATAGTTCATTTACTGTCAAATCTGGCCCTGTTTGCAAACGGTTTGGCGTGAACGCTAGCTAAAAGAATGGAGCTGGAACTCCAGCATTAAAGGGTTCATGTTAGAAAATGCTTTGCCTTCTTCCATGTCCACACAGCTAAAATCTGCCTGGTTATGCAAACGTTTGAGCTCAGCATGACTTCCCAGCCCTTCTTCAACTCCATCGTTTTTTTTTTCCTCACCCACTCACATTTGCTCCAGGTGCGCACACGCATTCCCACTCTCCCAGCCGTTTTCACTCCACCGTGACACATAGAGAGAATGGACATGGGAATTCCCATCACCGCTGAGTTGTCACGGTCGCACTCCGCCGCTCAGTCACTTCGTCCTGCAGAACACAGGAAGCAGAGCTTCGTCTTGGGCTGAGTGTGGCAGCTGGTCTGAGAGCGCCTCCTGCCCCCCTGCCCGGGGCCGGGCAGCTGTCTCCATTTTTTAAACGAAGACATGATTTGCTGCAGATACTGACCTGTGACAAATTGTATACATTATTAATCGCATGTCAATTAGAGAGATGGAATTGTGCATTCTAATGAAGCAAAGCAGCGTTTGTCCATGCCAACCTTGTGAATCCATTTGCATGCATCTCAGTGCCCCTCCCTCAAAGGCATGATTCAGAAGGAGACTTCTTCACTCCTGCTCACCTGCGGCCCCCCGCCTCACCTTTCCTAGTTTTATTCTGTTCTTTGGGCCACTTTTTTTCCTTGAATCTTTTGCCTAGTCTTCTCTTGTTCTTCTGCTTCCTTTTCTTTTCTCTCCTCCCATCACTCTTCTCTGTCCGTCCTCCTCTCTTCTCCTGCTTTTTGTGTCTTTATTCCTTCACCTCTTCAGCTACGTTCACCATCCACCACTTCCAAAGAAAAGTCTGTGTACACGCGTGTTTCCACCTTCCCCGTTCAAAACTCTTGTGTTCACATGTCGCTACACAAGTTTCCATGAAAGTTAAAGCAGTTGACCAATCAGGGACTCAGCTTTGGTATTGATATTTAGATAGCGTCCTTTTTAATTCACTGAAGTGCCAACTGTTTAAAAACTGATCATGGAGGATAAATAATAATTGCAGTTTGAGCCCAAGTCTTTGACATATGACCTGGAGCAAGATTCACCAGATCTGCACCTCTATTGAGGTGCTACACTATTACGTCTTAGACAGGGACAGTCCAGAGTGAGCACCATACGCTTAACGTGCCTTGAAGAAGGCGTGTTTAGTGCGTGGGTGGATGCGTGTCACACGGTGGTGTGAACATAGTTTCCCCCTTCATCTCCTGCTTTCCTTTCTTCCTTCCCCCTCTCTCCACTCTGGGCTCCTGGGTAATTTCTTGCCTCTTCACTTCTCCTGCTGCTCCTCTTCTCCTCTCCTTCTCCTGCGCTGTCACGTCCATCAGCCGGGGTGGCAGTGATCACAGTGGACACGGAGATAAGTAGCTTCTTTATGGAGAGTGTGAATGATATGTGGCACAGGCAGTGATTCCAAGTGACAGAGGCCAAATGGTAAGTGATGCAGTGCTCCGCTTCCCTCCCAGCCCTATTGTAAACACGCTCACTGCATTAACGCGCACACACATGCACACACTTGCCGCACACGGGCTCTGTAAACACTCAGAGAGGCTGTAATTAATGTTGTCACCCACAGTTGTCTTCACTCCGGACGTGCGCGCACAGAAAAGGCCAGCCACCCCGAGGCCTCCATTAACATGCGTCATATTAAATCACTGACTTGCCTCCACCAGGTTTCATCACCATCATCACCACCATCATCACCATCATCATCACTGCCAGCTTCACTCGATTAGCGAGAGTGCTGGTGGCAAATGTTACTTTGTGCCGACGGTGGTGGAGAAGGCAAAAAAAAAAACCTCATGTGGATCTGGTAGAGCATTTAACCAAATGCCCTCCTCCTCCTTCCCCTTCCTCATCCTCTCCCTCTTCCTCCTCTTCCCTCTCCTTCTCCCCCCACAGTCAGGTTTGATTATAATGGACTCCTCAGAGGTACTGACGCTCACGCCATCGCTTCTGAAGCTCCCAAACAAGTATGTGGCACATTGGCTAAAGCACTGGGCTCCTTCATTGCTTCTGCATGTCTCTCATCATTGCTGCCTTACTTTTGCATGTGTGTGTGTGTGCACGTTTGTGTCAGGCGCACAGCCTTCCATCCTGTGTGAGTTTTATTCTCTGTTTCTGTGTGATTCCCACGACAAGCATGATAAAACCATGCTTTTCATGTGTCATCATCCAAAGAAGCTGAAACAACAAGAAAAATCATTTGTGCTTTCATAGGACTGCAAAAAGGCAAAAACAAAACATCCTGCCAGAGTCAAACCAGGACATGCTCAAAGTTTTTCAAATGAACTTCTTCTGGGACTCCACAGGCCTCAGTCACCTCACAGACCATCATGAGAAAGACTATAGAGTAAGGCCCCTCCCTCATGAAAGAAGCAAGGCAGAACAGCCGATTTACAAAAAAAAACCATTCTATTTGGATCCCAGCTTTAAAGCACAGTGGCAGAGTCTTCATGGTTCGGGCTTTTGTTGCAATTATATGCACTCTGGACTTGATTAACTCCAGTCACCAAATGGGGCTCATCCTTCCAACAATGAATGTTTAGCCCAAAGTTAGAGGAGGACTACCTGTGGACTATCTAATAACCTAACTTTAAATCATCAATTTGAATTTGAATAATTAATAAAATTACTAAAAATATATTTAAAAAAAACAGTTAATATATTTATTAAGTCAAAGTCTACACTTTAAAACAAATAATGCCCTAGTCACAATTGCCCTTATAGTTGATTATTGGCTGACTGCTGGAGGAAAATGGTCAAACCTGTACAGGAAGCATCCAGATTACAGACCGCTCGGTGAACCCGTAGAGCAGACATGTTCATGCACATTTTCTTCTTTGAGTATACAATGGGGAGCAGGTCATAGCAAACCCTTAACCCTTGTGCTATCCTATGACCCAATTCTTACATTGACGTGTTCTCCCTACCATGACAAAGGTGGATAAAGGTGAAGAGGATTCCATGTAATCCATGGACACCAGTGAAGATCTCAAATCATTGAAGAAAAAAGGTTCAGTGCACTGTCTAGTGGGGTCTAGATGACCCACTCCCAATGTCAAAGTGCCTAGGATACCACAAGGGTTACACAACACGTAAGGGTAAGTTTGTGTGGGCGCCCTGCAGGCACTATCATGGTGCCCTGAAGTGTGGCTTAAGGTACCATGTTAAGGTGGTCGTACAAGCCTCGAAGGAACTGTAAAACACCCATGCTCCCTTTAAGATGCTGCCGCTCCTCTGTACGACCGGGTCATATGATGGGTGCATGTGACTAAGGCATTACATTATGTGTTAAGGAACTCAGCAACAAGGAACTCAATGAACAGAAGCAATTCTGCAATTTATGAATGCAAGAAGTGAAAACGCTTATATAGAGATTTCACATTTCTGTGTCTAACCTTTATGCACCTGCGTAAATCTTAAGCTGGATGAGGTAATTGGGACATTTTCATCTGAACTGTGGAAAATATCTAAAGGAATCTTAGTGTGTGAGTGCATCAGGGTGTTCTCCACACAGCTATGGCACCTGACAAATACAAAACCAGTGTAACACAACTCTGTGACTCTCCAGTCACTCATAATAGGAAGAGTCTGTAACACCAGCAAAGACTGCAGGAGTCAAACCTGCTCCGTATTGACACTTCTAGATAGCTAGTGTCTAAACTCTGCACTGGCATCATAATTAATCGCATGCATCAAAAACACACAATCCCACACAGATTCACGGCGTGAGTGATGGGAGCAGCAGAGGGGTCCAATTAGATGTAGTGTCGACGCTGCGTTATGGTGACGATAACCTTTAGTTTAATGTAGTACACCGGTCCCGTCAGCGATGTTTCCTCACAGGACGACACGGTGGAGGTTCTTGCTTTCCTCTCACGTCTCGCCATCCTTCCAGATGCTTTTCTGTTTCCTCAGTGTGATTTTTGTGATTAATTACACCTTTTTTTTGGTGTTTTTATCTCTCTTTTTGTACCCACCCTTTCTCTATTTCTCTTCTTTCTGTTTTGTTTCTGATGATGTATGATAACAGCTACATTTCCCCATTACTTCTTCTTGGAGAGAAAGGTGTGGGAGGGGCCGGGGGAGTCATTTGTTTTCCCGCTTTGATATTCTTCCATTTATCAAAATGATAATTAGGTGCAATTAAATGGCACTCTCATTTGTTTTGTGTAGAGGTGTCTGTGCCATTGTAGGTCAGTCTAATTAGAAGAGGGAGTAGAGGGTATGTAGACTGGGTTGGGGGTTTATTTGTGTTTTTGGGAGGTGCGTGGAGTGGCCCAGGTGATTGAGACAGACAAAGGAGTGGGAGTGTTCAGAGAGGAGATGAGGCACTCTTCTACAGTTGCCAGTGTGTAAAGGGAGAGTTCCTCCATCGTTTCAAAGTCGAGAACCCATGATGTGTTCACACCGGGCATGTGTCGCACGGTCAGAAACGCTCTTTTAGCATACAGCGTTCACACTGGACAGTCGCTATCCAATACTGGCGCATGCACGTTCAGTTGGAGAGGTTTGAATTTTGAAGCGGGGCAGGCTATGTCTTTCACAGCTCTATTCCGATAAATGACAGACTTGGTGCCATTGGTGCCTCCCTGATCAAATTTTAAACAGTTGGCACTCACGTGAATTGAAAGACGGCACGTTTTGTTCATAGAGCCCAAAAATGAACGTACAAACTTGCATAATGACGTGAATGTGAGAGTTTTGAACGCTGAAGCCCAAAACGAAAAGATACGCCCGTTTACATGGACTTTTCATTGAAAGTGGTCGCTTAAACGTTGCAGAGGCCGGTGTGAACATAGCATTAAATGAGCTCTTGATGAAATGTGAATTCTTCATTTGACCTGCTTAATGTTTCCTTACTTCCAGCTGACTGTTATCATCTACTTCTTGTGTTTTCTGTGTTTGCTTAAGCTTGTATGTACTCAGAAGTCTCAGTCTTGTCCAGGATGTCACCTAGGCTGTCCAGCTGACCGTGGAACTTTCTGTGTGTGCTCTTCAGGGGAAAGGCCATTCTGCTGCCAGCTCTGCCCATACCGAGCCTCTCAGAAAGGGAACCTAAAGACGCACGTTCAGAGTGTCCACCATATGCCTTTTGACAACAGCCAGTACCCTGACTCAAAGAACGGGCTGCTAAGCCAGGAGGAGCGAGGGGCTCTGGTTTCCAAACAGCCAGCAACACCACAATGACCCCAGCAGCAAGACCTCCAGACTGATAGACCCCAACATTGAAAAGCGCCCAAGCCAGGGAGTCCCACAGCCCTCCAAACCCGGATACCAGACCTGGAAAGCTTTGAAGTTAGGGCACAAGATGAACTCTTGTTGCTCAAAGGGACTCTCTAGAGTTGATCTCCTGTGGTTTTCTTGTTTTTGTTTCCTGTTGTTTTTTTTGGTGAAGCTAAAACATGATCACCAAACTGAAAGTGCACTTTGGAAAAAGTGAAGAAACAAGCAGTGAAATGTTAAGTGTCTTTTTGTTTAGCAGGAAAACCGATATTCAGCCGTTTGCTTCTTCTGGTCTTTTTATATATGAAGTTGATGGATTTGCCTTCAGCTGCAGTTATTGAGATTCAAAGATGTGAAGTTGTCAAGTGAGACCCTACAGGAAATGTCAAGTTTAAACTGAACTCTTATGCAGCTGCTTGTTTTTATTTGAGGACTGGCACTGCGCGTCTGCTCTTGGTGCCTCTTCCACATTTTTAAAGGTTTTTCTTTAGAGTTGTGTGAGTTGGAGCAGCTTTCAGGACAACTAAGACACTGCAGGAGAGAGAAGGCGATGCAGTGATGATTAGAAAGAGAAAATCAGAAAGGAGACCTAAAAGGTGGTGCCATTTATAAAGTACAGTTGTCCTTGTACAAACAAATTTCCTCAAATTAAAACAATCTTACAATGAAGCAGGAAAAAGTTTTCAAACAGAAAAGACAACTCTCAAAGAACAATCCTTTGCATCACCTCACCGTTTTTTTTTTTTTTTTTTTGTGCTGGGATCCAACAAAAAAATGTTTTAGTGTTGCGTTATGGCCAGAGTCAAAAGCTTGAAAGAAAAAAGTAAGGTTGTATTTGGATCGCACATACAGAGCTGCAGCTTGTTGCTCTGTGTCTTTCTTTTATGGTTTTTATTACTTGTGTTTAGTTAAACTCAGCAGTTGTTGTTTTTGCAAGTGGTAGACCACATTCTCACACTGTGCCTCCCAACTAATTGAAGATGCGTTAAAATAACAGAAAAAAAATACTTTTTTGGATCACATTTTGCATTCCTTTTTGTCTTTGTGTAGTTAACTTGAACATTTAAACCCAAAATGTTCAACAAGACTTACTGTCTTGTTCAGGAAAGCTAGCTAGCTAGCTGGCTAGCTAGCGTTTCCTATTTAAGTTAGCTGACCCTAAAGAGAGTTGTTGCCCTGCTCTGCCTATCAGTTTTTTCACAAGAAAGTACATTTCTCAGATTGTATTACTTGACTGTTAGTTTTAAAGATAAAAAAAGAGCCAAACAAATATACCCAACATATGTTAGCACGGCCTGGAATGACAGTTAGCAGTAACAATGCTTGTTGTGTTGCATAACCTCTTGCACTGGACAGCAAACCAGATTGCTACGATGTCAGTTTGAGGTAGTGAATGTGATATTTAGCATTCCTGGGGGTCAGTGGAAGACAGAGCCTGGATCGGGCTCCTGTGGATTTTAGGGCTAAATAATTGAAACCTTTAGAATCTTTTGAATTGTACAAATGTTGCAGCCTTAGCGAAGCCGTGTGTGAGTGTGCGACGTGTGTCGGTGCGTTCTTTTCCAAACCTCTCCACACTGACTGCATCAGTGTTTTCCAGCCTCCGTTCTAGATGCTTTGCACACTATCCTACCTCTTTATAGCGATAGAAGCCTGTTGAACCTGAGCTCCATGTTCATGAAATTCAAAGCAGGACTGTTTCCTTGTAGGTTTTTTTTTTTTTGCTCTGAAGTGATCCGTGATCAGCTATGCTTTGCTAGTTTGTCAGAAGCAGGAAGAGGAAAAGGCTTGGCCAAGCAGCTCAGAAGGTTCCAGACTAATCCTTGACTGGAGGTTCTCCTAATGGAGAAACTTAGTACTGCTTGCTGATCAGCTACTTTTTACGTAAACATACATTGTTAAGTCATGCATACAACACAGTGTGCTTAATTATGCCTAATTATACACTTAGCTGTGTATCTGGAGGGTGTATGTAGTAAATATACTTGAACTTGGTTTTTTAGCCTTTAAAGTAGTGTAGTACTAATACCTATGTTGTAAAGAATTCCCTTTACGTTGAACTCGTCAGAATTTGTACTCCAAAGTGTGACTTACTGAACTATGAAGTGGAGGCGGGTGTATATAAATTGTATATCTGTGATCTACTCTTACCAAACCCTTTATACACAGTGGTAGAAACCAAAAGGCATTACTCGTGCACTTGGACTATAGGTTAGTGCTTTAACCATTTTCATTTGGTCAGTTCTAGCTAAGCTTTCTTTAAGAATATCTCCTTTCAATGTGCCGGCTGATACATTTTAATGTCTTTTCTGGTCTATATGCTTTTGTTTTGGGTTTGTTTGTGGGAATATTAGAAAGAATATATAGATTTAATTGAGAAGTGATTTGTTCAGTGTAGGCTGTGTGGCACAGCTGCTTAGCTACATTTTCCTTATGGTAAGTCAGATAATGCTAGCGGTGCTTTTCTTTTTTTTAGGAAAATACTAGAGTGAGTTTTAGCCTTTATTTTTACTTAAATGTATGATTTTCTTCTTATACTGCACACAGAGTGACGGGCAAACGCTTCTCTGGCAGTGATTCTTTTCTTTTTCTGTGACATGCCTCTTAAACAGTATGATTTGGGTCTGTATGCCTTTTGTTTTTGTTGTGATTCATAATTCACTTACCTTAGGAGACATTATGACAAATGTGCTTGATTGATATCCATATTTATTTAAATTTCAGGAAGAATAAGAGGACAGAAGCAGAGAGGAGGCTTTGTTTTTATATTACTGGGTGGTTTTTGTTTTAATATCTTATAGATGTCGATCCAGCAGGCCCATGTGAAAGCTCTACCTCGTCTGAGCCAGTTCTGTTAAACTTTTGTACATCATTTCAGAAAGATGTTATGTCCACAATAAAGACACCCAAAACGACTCCTTCTGTTGGGGTTTTGTCTGGTTGTTGCTTGTTTCTGACTCAGACACCTTTAAAGGCTTTTTTGGGTGAGCGGCCCGACAGGCAAACCCGTCTCACAACTTTTCTACGCGGTGTTTTGAAGAACCATATGATTGATATATGAATCAAATTACTCTTAAAAACCTTTTGAGAAATTAGAAATTAGTACAAAATAGTAATATTTGTTATTCATCCAGTCAATCCAGACAAATTAGCATCTTTTACCTCAAACCAGGACCCATGCAGAACAGTCATTTAGTAGTATAAAGAATGATACACAGTAAAGAGCTTTTTTGTTTTGTTTAAATTCCTTCTTTTATATGTTTAAATGTTCAAATAGTAGTAGGAATTGCACTCTCTCGTCTTGCAGAAACCAGAAGCACAATGACACGTGTTTCAGAACAGAAATAAGTGTCTAAACCACAAATTAATTCTAGAATTTTCCAATTCAGTAAAATGTCAAATGGAAAAAAGATGGCAAAATACTCCAAATTAAAAAACATTTGTGTTAAATTCAATGTAACATGTTGCCATTGATAAATGCAGAAAAGAAAAATAACAAAATAACCCACCTATCCTTTGTTGTAGGTCCTACAACCTATGAAGTTTTGTAACCACAGAAATAGGGTCAAATGTTTTGACACTAACTGGGTAAACTTAAAAGGCTATAACATGCAAAAGCAATTTTTTGAGCTTGTAAGTGTATTAGAGTGTTCATTCCCTACAAAAGGAAACCCCAAAGCGGTATTTTGATCCATTCACGCATGTCTGAGTATTCCTCTAAAAACCTGCGCTCTGAGCACCAGCCCCTCCCAATCTACAAAAACGAGCGGGGTCTCACATTGTGACGTCACAAATTGAAGAGCCGCCTCTTCCAGGAAGAGTCTGAGCTGCAAGCCCCGCCCCCAGGCTAACACACACGCCCACTTTCTAGCGGTGATCACCTAACCACTTTCCTCTTCTATGCAGTTCTAGCTTTGCAAAAGTTTGAAAGTTGTTTGTTTTCGTGGGCAAGACGCAAGACACGCTGCTGAGGCCGACTCTAAGATGACAACAGGAAATGGGCGGCACCCACAAAGAGTGAAAGGCGGAGCTTTAGAGATCGAGTTGTCTTACTTCTAGGTTGATTAAACAACATTTAATCTTCCATCCATCTTCTAAACCCGCTCAATCCCTTTCAAGGTCTCGAGGTTGCTGGAGCCTATCCCAGCTACTGTTGTGCAAAGGGGTTAACGCTAGATCACCAATCTATTCCAAGGCCACACATTTAATCTTATTTTTACAAATAAAACATTTGCTTTAGTTTGACTTAACTCAAACTGTGTGGCCAACATTTCCATTTAGAATATTTTCAATGCTAAATTTCAGATCTTGTTTTTTCTGGAGTTTTGTGTTTTCTCTGCTTATTGACAGATGTTAAGTCAGCTTCAAACTATAAAAATCACACTTCAGAATACAAATACAGTAACTACCTTCCAGACAGCGATGGTGTATTTGGAATTTGTCTTTGAGATGAGCTGGAGAGGACTCTAAAGTCCTCCCTGCTGACCCGGTAGCTGCATGAATCCTCTGATTTGCTCCGTGTTCATTACCTGCAGAAGACTGTTCCAGATTGACAGAGTGGAGGTGAAAGCACATCCAGTCAAAGCCACCCTGCCAGCTGCTGCCTTTCATATCATGTGACACATTTGATGGATGCAGACTCCCATGCCTGTCCGGGTCTCGTTGTCACATCGATGTCCGCGTGTGGCCTCGCCGTCAAAGTCGAGCTGCCAAGCAGCGGTGACGAGAAACCTGCAACCTTCAACTACGGGCAACCACCCAGAGATCTGCTGCTACTTTGCCAGTCTCTTTCATGCTCTGTGTCTGTGTGCACCATCTGTCTGTCGATCTGAGTGACAGCTGAATGACAGCTTCCCTCTGAGAACATGGCACATAACGTTAATGCCAGGCAGGCCTGCAGGCTGAGAAAAGACTCGGGCTGCCCGTCACTCTTACCAACCGCATCAGTCATGAGAAGGCAGATGTGACGGCCTTGAGCTCCCTGGAAAACCTTTTCGCTGACACCCTTTCTTTCTGTCACCCAGCAGAGAAAAGCTGAGTGACTGACTGACTGACTGAGGCAGAAAATATGTCAGGCTGACTTCGAAATGATAGACAGGAACACTTTTTCTACGTCTTTATCAGCCACAGGAGAGCTGTGGCTCCTGTTGAAGCCTTTGGTTTTGCACAGGTATGACTGCAGGGAGGGTTTTCCTTTTTTTTTTTTAAACGTGTTTTTTTATTTCACTGGGTGGTTTTATCCAAATCTGGGTAACATTTTGTAGCAAAAATCTTTAAGAATTTCTATCTGTAATGTAATACTTCATATTCACCAATTTTCTTGGTCACAATAACACTGGAAACAATGTCTTTATCAAGAAATATAACTACGAAATGTTTTTTTCCTTGTTACAGGTGAAAAAAAACTGCCATTAGGACTAGTGGAATCTTCCTAAGAAAAAATCTCTATATTTAGTTTTGACATAATGCTCTGGTAAGATAAAATTGTTTGAGGGTTGATGAAGGACCCAAAATGCAGTGACAGGCTGGCACAAGGTTCCAAGACAAAGGGGTTTATTTCCAAAAAAAAAGGCGCTGCTGAGCAGGGAAACCAAACCAAACCAAACCAAACGTCAGGGTAACCAGGCAGACATGGGAGAAGATGGAACGGCTCAGAGGAAAGCAGAACCAGGACCGACAAACAGGACTGACGAGACACCGGTGAAAACGATCAAGGGAGATTGGGACCAGGGAAGTAAAACCCAGAACCTTGACATGCAGGAAACCTTCAAAATAAAACAGGAAGCAGAACTCTAACCCTTGTGCTATCCTAGGCACTTTGACATTGGGTCATCTAGACCTACTAGAGCACATGTGTCAAACACAAGGCCCGGGGGCCAAATGTGGCCCGCCATGTCATTTTATGTGGCCCTCAAGGGCGTAAAAGGTTTTATTTTTTTTTTAAATAAAAAATAAAAATTCTTGTGTATACATTCATATCTTGGGGAATTGGACTTGAAATCTCGGATTGGGCAACTACACATTAGGACTTAAACACTGTCCATATAACCTAACCTGACAGAATCAAATTTAAAAGGATTTATTAGAGTAACAAGCAAACATATGTTTCTATGCAACTGTAAATGTCATTTTAAAAAATTATAGTAAATAAACAATGAGTTATTTAACATTAAGGAGTGTTTTCATGTATTTTTCTTTTCATTTAGTTACATGTAGAAGTTATATCTGGCCCTTTGAGGACAGCCAATATGCTGATGTGGCCCTCAGTGAAAATGAGTTTGACACCCCTGTACTAGAGTCTAGACCGTGCGCCGAACCGTTTTTCTTCAATGATTTGTGATCTTCACTGGTGTCCATGGATTACAGGAAATCCTCTCCACCTGTATCCACCTTTATCATGGTAGGGAGAACACGTCAATGTAAGGGTGGGGTCATAGGTTAGTACAAGGGATAATCATGACAGAAACAAAAAGGAAGCAAAAACTAAGGCAAAAAACCCAAATCAAGACAAAAATTAAATGAAGAAAGTAGATATAAACACATTTAAGTCCATTGCTCTGGTTGTTGAAAAGATGTATTAAACTTATTACTGGAAAGGTACAGCTTTGTACCTTCAAAGTAGGTAAATTATGCACCCCCCCAAATATGTCCTATTTCCACCCTTAACAACCATTCGTATCATAATTGATACACACATTTCTGAGACCATTTTCCCATTAGCGTGATCCAAACTTTGCTCAAAATTGATTATTTTCTGCCCTGTAATTCCTCATTATTCCCCTAGAGGCAGTAGAGGGACTTTTCTGGCCTTTATTTTCTGTGGATTTCTTCAAAGGGATTGAAAACATTTTAAATCCAAGAAATTTGAATTTTCTGTAAATTCTTTGATGTGCTACAACAGTCTAACTATCCTTAATTCTAGACAATAATCCTCTTAAAAGATAAGGCCAGAATTACATATTTCAAGGTAACTTTAAAAAAAAGTCTAATTATTATGAATCAAATAAAACTTTCCACTCTTCCCTAAATCAAGCAAATCTGTGTCTTGAATCAAGACCCCTCACCGTTCACAAACAAAACTTTTGCTTCAAATTATTGTGTAAAATAAAAAAAATATACTTAAGAAGTTACTAGGCAGTTAGCTATGTCTTAAATCAAGTGTGATAAAATATTTAAACTAGAAACCAGGCACACATATCTGGTGAGATTATGTGTTTACTTAAAAGTGTTTGGATAAAGCATAAAAACATTTGGATTCAGAGGAAAGTACAAACTCTAAAGGCATCGGTATTCTTCAGAAGTAGGGCTTTCTGGTTGTTAACCCCCCCCCCAGCAGCACTCTTTTTCCCTGATGCTGTATTCCTGACACTTTTGTTACTCTACAAACTTGACAATCTGACAAGTAAGCCTTTTTTTTTACATTGAGCTGGAGTAAGAGTGAATTCCTGTCTCTATTTCTTTTTGCATATACATACAATTTTACTACTTTAAAAAAAAAAACTTTTTATATCGTATTCAAATAAGTCAAACATCAAGACTGGCTGTCCAGAAATGTGAAATCATATCATTTCTTGCTTTAGATAATTGGATGGCAGTCCTGCTTCTTCAGTTGTGTAAAATCCATAGCATCTGTCAAAAATGTGTTGCATAAGGCTCCAGTTAGTAGGTGACCGACTTCTGTTGGCTGAGAGTACAGAAGAATGTAGGCAGAGATGCTCATAAGTCATTTTTTAAAAGTCGAAGGCCCGTCTCAAGTGTCACAGTTTCAATGAGCGTTCCAGAGCCACAGAAATGAATGAAAAAAGAAAAGAGTTCACATTAGAAGGTGGCCTCGATATACCATGTTTCAAATTTAAAACAAGAGGAAGATTTGAAAAGCAAAGACTTCCTGTAATGT
This sequence comes from Oryzias curvinotus, assembly GCA_023969325.1. Lineage (NCBI taxonomy): Eukaryota > Metazoa > Chordata > Actinopteri > Beloniformes > Adrianichthyidae > Oryzias > Oryzias curvinotus. The sequence continues at coordinate 143,533 of JALJSC010000075.1, forward strand.
TTTAAGAGTCCAAGGCCAGTTTGAAATGATTGTAAACCCAAAAATTTTCACGCAAAAGTCTAAAAACATTTGAGGACAGATGTCCGGTGAGAAGATGTGGTTAAGCATTTCTGGCAAAATACTTTTCATGAATCCTCTTACCAGTGATGAACAAGATGTGGGGTTAATACCCAAAAAGTGCAGATGCAGAAGGAAACTGCTTTAAACTACAGTCTTTTCCACACTGAAAGCCTTCATTTGTGTCAAAAAAACAAAGGTGCACATTCTGACCCATGCTGCAGACTGTTTTCTGCCATGTGACACCCGTGTTACCCCCACATCACCATACAACTCTTCGTCCCTTTACCTCTGCCACTCTGGACTGTAGCTTCCTCTGCTTTTGCTTTGCCCTGCAGTGTGTTGGTAGCAAAAAGAGGGGAATAAGCTCTGCTCTCCAGCTGAAGGTCTTAATGAGACAAAGCAAGTGGCCTGCAGATCAGTTAAAGTGGCAGAAAAGCTTTAATTGATGGGTGTTTTTGTGTTTCCTTTTAAAGTTGAACAGCCCTGAAAACCCTCAGTCCTGTTAGAACCACAGCCGAGGCTGTCAGACTGTTTTCTGCCGGGTGACACTTTAAAGTTCTGTAACACGAATCTACGGAAGATGAAGTGAACCTATTCTCTCTGCAATGGACCACTGATGGACTTTTGGATTTTGATCAAATAAAATCTGACTGACTCTTGAATCTCATTTAGTTCGGTCTGTTTCAAGAATAGACCATTTATTGACGGTGAGCGCTATAGTGTGGAAAATACGGTGAGTGGAGAGAAGCAGGTGTGTGTGTGGGGGGGGTTTATGACCAAAGACAGACAGCCATGATATGAGACAGACATCTGAATCTGATAGAGGGTTCCAACCAAACTACTGTTCTCATGGGTTGGGTCCGAATTCCTTCCCTACTCACTCTATAGAGCATTCGCCATTTTCTAGTGCTGTCCCAATCTCCGATTCCAAAATCCAGAGCACTGGAAATTTCCCAGAAGTCTGCAAAAACCAGTGTGCATCGATGCTCACTAGATAGTAAATATAGACCATAATGCATTGCGTCGGAAGAATTTTTGCCAAAAAAATGTATTTAAATGTATTTTTCAAATAAGCCATCAACGATTTTATCTTCATGAGGCAGTGGACTCATAAATATTCGTTGCAAAACACTCATAACAGTTAGATTTTAACTTTGTGAAATTGGTGACGTCATATCCACCGTATAGAAAAATAAATAGTAGTGATCATGGTGTCCGATTTGCTTTTAAAATCCAAGGCTCTACATGGTGCCGCACTATATAGATTTTTAGTAGTTAGGGGTTAGGGCGGGAATCTGTGGCCTCATTCCTCTAGTTTGCTGATTTCATGTCAGTTTGGTTAACAAAGGGGAAGCACAGAACCAGGTGGAAAAAGGACGCAGCCTTATGTTGGTTAATTTGTGAAGTGTGTGTGAAACGTGCGAGCAGCATCAAGTGTGGAGTCTTGCACTCAGAATGTGAGAGCTGACAGTTTGAAGCTCAGCTGTGGGTGTTTGGCAGCTCACAGTGACGAGCCTGATGATTCTGCAGCCGTCCCTGCCACACACCGGATCCAGTCCTCATTTTAGTTTCCATAGTTTCCTCATCATTTATTCAACTTTCTGAATGTACCTCTCTGGGGAAACTCCACGTTTCTATCTAGATCAGCTAAAATAGCAATAAGCCTTGTTTGAGAGGTTTAGCTAACTATCAGAGTTCAGACCAAATAAGGTAAATTGATGTAAATGTGTCTATTTAACACTGATTTTACGGGGAGCATTTCATTCTTTCTCACCCTTGTTTTCTGTGTACTTGAAGAAATAAAGAAGGAGAATACATTTTTAAAAAGAAAAACATGATTTTAGAAATTCTCCATCAGGAGAAAACATATTTTCAAAATCACTACAGATCTTCAAAAAAAATCTTTACAACAGGATCTCTGTACATCAATTTTTGAAACCACTGTCTCCCGGTTGGGGTTGCTGGAGCCTATCCCAGCTTTTGTTTTCCAAAGGTGAACAGGTCACCAGGTCTTTACACACATTCACACCTATAGGGACAATTTGGAGTTACCAATTAATCTCTTAAGTATGTTTTGGAACTGTTGGGGGAATGGAGAAAACCCACGCTTGCATGCGTTTAAACTCCTGGCAAAGGATTCAGCAAGAAAAGCGAATTCTGTAACGATCAGGAATCAAAGTGTACACATCTTCAATGAAGTGGTCATAGTCATCAGGGGTTAATTGGTCAATCTAAATTGTCCATAGGTGTGAGTGTGAGTGAATGGGTGTGTAATGTGTGGCCCTGCGACAGACTGGCGACCTGTCCAGGGTGTCCCCTGCCTTCGCCCAAAAGTGGCTGGGATAGGCTCCAGCAGCCCTGTGACCCCATAAGGGACAAAACGGTAGAACAAGAATGAATTAATGAATGAAACAAAGGATCCAGCAGGGATTTGAACCACCAACCTCCTCTCACTGCACCACCAATTTGTAATCTGTTTTTATTATTCATAAATAGCACTTGTTTTGGTCTTGTGACAAGTCCATTTTGGAAATCAAACCCATTTTTTTAATAAAATTGCCAGAGTAAATAAAAGTGGGAGAAGCTTTGGTTGTTAAAAACGTGGTTTAAATTTGACACATATATTTTAATTTCTTTGTAATATTCACACTAGCAATCCAGGTAAATTTTTTTACTCCTTTTCTTTGTGTTTTATTCTAGCAGTTTTTATCATAGGATGTGTGTTGTGTTTACTGATTAGACTGATGTGTTTTTCTTCAACATGTGGTCTTAACCCATAAGAGCCCAGACCCACAAATAAAAATTCTGACCACCTGGACCGCAGAACACATTTCTGATCGTCACCGTGGGTTCTTCTGGGTCACACAGATTGAGAAGAGTTCTTAAAGCACAGTGATGTCTTCATCAGGTGCTGCCTTCTCCAGTTCGTTTCTAGGCTGCAGAGTCCGTCTCCTCCTGTTGGATTGACGTTTTGTGAGGTAAATTGTTTTACCCACAGTGACGTAGCTCAGAATGGCTCTGTCTGTGTCTCATGAATAATGACGCCTTCTGCATATGTCTGTTATCCCACTAAAAATATGGCTTTTTTCTGTTTGGTTTCTTATAGAAATCTTACGGCTCTGCTGTGCTCTGTCCTAGTCAGAGGGTCTGATCTGGATCTGCCACCAGGGAGCACTATTCCTCTGTAATGGCTTCTAAACGGCCTTTTAAAAAAAGACCAGGGCCACATAACAGACCAAATGGCACTTGCATGCGTAGGATTTCCACGTCTGTGTGGTGTGCCCAAACACACCATGGCACACATCAGCACGCCGCCCGGACTCCACCAGAGAGTCAGACTCCTCCACTTCTCTCAGGCAAAAGGCCAAAAACATTTACAACACTTCAAGTGTCTGCGACACAAGAACGCCCTCTCCGCTGTGAAATATGTAAATATTGCACTAATCAAAGGGTTGTGGAATTGCAAAATGCCACGGAAAGGTTATGACCTGGAGTCTGTGCTAATAGAAGGGTGAGGAAGAGAAGGATGGAGAAGGGGGAGGGCTTGAGCCGTGGTGAAGGTGGGAGGTAGAGGAGTGACAGCTACCACAGGCGTTACTCCTGCCTGAGGAGGACCTTCACATGTTGACCTCCGCCTCCTGCACTCCAACGCTCTGACAGTAATGAATAGGAAGGGGCTGTTTATGCATATCAAATGTTATTTACTCTGCCGTAGTCGAGTGTAGCCACAGAGGAAAGGCAGAGAGGCTGGATTAGAAGAAAAACCGGATATTCCCAAAGACCATGAGCTGCCGTTAGAACAATGTGGACAAGAATGCAGAGGCCTCGGCGGTGAACTGAGGTTAATCCGTCCATCGCAATGCATTACATGACATGGAGTTCAGCTCTGCTTGTTTTCAGGAAGCCGCTTTGTTCACTGCCCCGATTTTCTTCCAGGATTTGAGGGCTTGACAGATGCGGAGTACCTGCATGAAAAACAAGCGCTCTGCAAGTTTCTAAGCAAACTTGACAATGAATCTCTCTTGATATCGAGCCCACATGATTATTTATTTCAAGTATCTCCAGCTTCTCCCCAAGAAGGCGTATATCCAGCGACAGAATCAGGCGGATGTGAACATGCATTCTAGTCGTGTAACATATTTTTTAAGCAGGATTAATTCCTCTCTACGTTGACATGATTGGTCCTAAATAGCACAAACCTTAAAGCCAGAGGGAGGAAAAGCCGCGGCGGCGTTATTCGGAGGGGGAAATGACATTCCACGACGAGCTCAAGAAAATAACCCAAAGCATGAACAATGAAGAATCAGCTGCCAGAAAGCGTTTGTGTTTTCCTGAGCCTGTGTGTCATCGCTATCGGTTTACGGCTCGGCCTCATTTCCCATCAGCCCCTTTTGAGAATTAAGTTGGATCTTAAGTATGCAAATGAGAACCTATGCTGCAGTCCCCCCCCACCCTCCCTCCCGTCGATGAATCCCAGGACAGAGCATGACATTTAACATCTCCTTCACTAATTTGTGTCTAATAGCCAAAAAGTGATTAGAATTAACATTAACGACATTTCATATGTCTGCCTTTCTATTCATTAGCCCTCTGCTGCTGATGCTTAACCGCCTAATGCCGGTGCCGGCTCCGTGCAGCTTAAATTTCATGTTTCACTCCTGGCAGGAATCTTTTGGCTGCCCTTTTTTCCACTTCACGTTTCTTTACAGAAAGACAACAAGGAAGGAGAATTAAAATAGGAGAAGGAGAGGGTGGGGGCTGACATCCTCCTTTTAAATCTGTTCTATCGGGTCACATTCTCTTTACCAACTGACACGTCCACAGCAGCAGATTAGGAAGTGCTTTTCCCTACGCTGAGCCCCAAAGAAATGCATTTCTATTTCTCCCAGATCAGGACGGAGTGGCGATTATTGCATGAAAAATGAGCATTGTGTTTCCATCAAACAGGCAGCACCGTCCCCATGCCCTCCGCTCCGGTAATTAGTGACGGTCCCCAACCTTCTTCTTTTTTTTCAAGGACGGCGCTTGTCCCATGTGCTTCTCTGGAGAGGTCATCCGACCCTACAGCTAGCATGTGACAAGGGTTTGCTCAGCAGAAGCCTCAGGAGCAGCCGGCTTTTATAATATGATGGAAATTTAATAGCAGGAAATGTTTGTGAGGTGGGAAAGGAACAAAGGCAGGGATGCCTTTACAATTCTAAACACATGCAGCACTGGTTTGGGTCACAAACTCACTATTTTTTCATTAAAGCTCCACTCAGATGAAAATCCTATATACATTTTTTTTACGTATTTTTGGCATTTTTCTGATGATAGAGGATAAATCTAAAGTTATGCCCAAAATAGCATTTTTGCATGTTTCTTTATTTTAATTATTGTGAATCAGAAGCAGACGATAAAATACTGTTTTTAAAAGTTCTTATTTGTGACGTAGAGAGTACACGAGGCAGGCCACAAGCTCTCTGCTCTACTGTGATGGGAAAGGGATGGGGGGGGGGGCAGCCAACAAGCAGTGACAGCTGCTCTACAGAAACTATGTCCTATAAACAACACTGATTCTTTAAATTATTTTGGCTAAAAACTGCATAATCACAGTTAAAAGGCTTTTTTAAAAAATAGATTAAAAGAGGATCAGAGTGGGACTTTAATGAAGAAAATTCAATGTCATCTGTTTTTAATGGCTAATCTGCTTATTTTCTGAAATTAAGCTGATCAAACAGTAATTTCATGATAATTAGTGAGAAAAACAATTTATTAATATAAACCGAAGTCTGAAATGTGAAGGGAAAAATGATCAAAATCCAAAAGTCCATCAGTGGTCCATTGCAGAGAGAATAGGTTCACTTCATCTTCTGTAGATTCATGTTACAGAACTTTAAAGTGTCACCCGGCAGAAAACAGTCTGACAGCCTCGGCTGTGGTTCTAACAGGACTGAGGGTTTTCAGGGCTGTTCAACTTTAAAAGGAAACACAAAAACACCCATCAATTAAAGCTTTTCTGCCACTTTAACTGATCTGCAGGCCACTTGCTTTGTCTCATTAAGACCATCAGCTGGAGAGCAGAGCTTATTCCCCTCTTTTTGCTACCAACACACTGCAGGGCAAAGCAAAAGCAGAGGAAGCTACAGCCCAGAGTGGCAGAGGTAAAGGGACGAAGAGTTGGGGGTGATGTGGGGGTAACGGGGGTGGCCTGGCCGCTGACAGACAGGCCAATCTCCTGTCTGGACAGGCTCAAGAGAGATGTGTCAGTCTCTAGGCACCCCTGGCCAGCCGCAGCACACTGCTAAATGCGTATTGGCAAAGTGTCTGTGCCGATGCCATTAGCCAGCAGACCTAAATTCCCCTGTAATTTTCAACGGCGCTCCTCAATATTGGCACCTCTGATGGGTTCAGTATTTGAATTCCAGTTCACTTGTAATGGATGGCTGGTGGCGGGAAGCAGAGGAACAACTTGTTATCACTTGAACTAGACGGCCCCAAGGGCACGGGCACACACGTGCACACTCGTGCACACACATACACACACAACGTCTGTCCCAGATTGTGTCATCGTCTGCTCACTTAATTACAGTATAAAAGCAAAAATGCTTTCAGGTTTTTTTCAAATAAAGATTCTGAGAAGGTGAAGGAAACTTTTTGTTTGTGTTTTTTTTCCCAGACTTTGTTTCAGGAAAAGCAAAAAGAAGTTTGGTTGTTTTTCAAATGAATGAAATTCTTTTCCATTAAATTATTCAAGGACGAAGCTGAAAACAGGACTTACAAAACACACAAAAAACAATGATTTTTTTTATTCCTAAATTTGCATTTAAAGAAGCAAGAAATAAATTATGGGACTGGTTGATACTTGATACTGGGGGACATTTAGTTGTTTTGCAATAAAATAAAATTTCTCCTTTACTCCATAACATTTGCTAAACTTGTAAAAAGTGATAAAAATTAATAAAAATTGATTATTTCTTAATTTTTTTTAATAAGAAATTTCAATTTTTTTCAGTGTATGGATTTAATTTAAGCACTAAAAATATAGTCAACACCAGGGATGGTTGTAAAATGCAGCAGTAACTTTATGTATTAGTCGGGTCGTTTTTAACCCAACCCCAAAGCTAAAAAGGGACAAAATTTGTATGTTTTTTTAACTCAGGAAAACAAAACATAAATTGGGTTCAAATAAAACCACTATAAGCCCCAAAATTAAGTATTGCTCCAAATAGTGACCAAAATATATGAATGATCAAAGAATTGAGTTAAAAAGTAATCCGTGTGCATTTCTTTCATTTATTAATTGAGTTAAAGAACTTTATGGCTTTTATGGTTTATTATTTGTATAATTTTACCTCGTCTATCTTTTAGTTTGCAGTACTTTCTCAAATTTCAGCCACCACGTGTTTTTTTAACCCTTTTCTGTCCATCTTTATTTGTTGTAGCTTTTAATCTAATGTTTTTATGATTTCTTATCGTTTTTAACTTATGTTTTTTTATACATCTTTCATGTCAAGCATCAACAGTATGTTAATGAAAGGTCATAAATAAATCAAGTGATTGATTGACTGATTAAGAGTAAAAGTTTATGTTTTTTTAAAGATTTCATCAGAATTAACACCACATTTAGCTCAGAGTTGTAATTACAACGCTAACAAGAATGAGCACACACGCGCACACACACGTGCACACACACACGCACACACACACTGAATAGTGGAATTTTCCTCATCACTCTGGCTGGATGAGTTGAATGAAAGGACACAAGAAGACAGTCTCACTTTGGAGACGTTTAGGAACTGATCTGAGATCAGGCCTTACAGAGCAGGAAGGACACATTTACACGTGGTTTGATTGTAATTAGCATTTAATTTAATTTGAAATATTTTAGTTCAAGTCTCCCCGGATCACGACACAAGCAACGCTCCGAAAACCTGAAAAAAAGAGCCGTTTTGCTTCCTCGTACCATTTATGACCTACAAACACTTCAAACTGCTAGAATTTTCATGAGCTCACGGTTGTGAGGTGGTTCTGGACTCTGGTGGGATTTGTAGCTTCAAATGTCTCTTTCCTAATTTCACTGATCTCTCCCACACTGCTCTCCTCCCTTCCAGCGACATTGCCCGCAGTGTGCCGAGGGAATACAGCGTTCGTCAGGCCAAGACAAACACGCGCATAAACACACACAAATGTTAAGTAACTGAGCAACTTAGCTCCGCTGTCATTTGTATATAGTGTTTGACAACCTTGCAAGAGAAGTTTTCACCCTAGAAATGCTAAGTAGTCCCAGCAGGAGTCAGTCAAGAAGAGGAGAGGGGCTCTTTGCTTTTTAATATATTCTTCTGTAGCCCACAGGCCTCCGAACACGTTAGCAGTCGCTGTACACACACTCACACACAGGCGCATGCATGCACGCTCGCTCGCCCGCATGTCTGCCGGCTCTGAAGGAACATTGCTAATGGGGCTGTTTTTAATGAGCCAGGAAGAGGAGAGTGACCCTTCGAAGGTGAATCTCTCGATTTCTCTGTTTTTCTGGATGAAAATGTATGCACGCACGCCACTCACATGCACACGTCCGTGCACAGGTCCTCGTGAATTTATACAAAATTGTAATATTTATCTCTAATTGTTTCTAACTGGCATAATTACTTTCAGCTCTGGGCTCGTATTCAACCGGTCCCTCTCATCAGGAGTGGGCATGTGAGACATCAGAAGGCAGAGAAATGGCTGTTTTTACGGCTGAAGAGCATGCATAAATTGTGAGGGTTTGCAGAAAAAAAGAAGAGAGGCCCCTGCAGCAGTGGTTTTCTGCAAAGCCGCAGGAGATCCGTCGATTTCCTCAAGTTCCACTTCACGTTGCAAGGGACATATCCATCCCCAGATGGCCATTTCACTTTATTTCACTGATTTTATGATCTTTTCCTGCAAAAACGAGAAATAAAAGGAGGAAGAATCGGGTGTAGTTCAGAGATCAGCCAAAAGATGGCACAACCTGTATGGTGGGAAAAGAGGCTGAGATGAGCCTTGTGGTGTCTGTGTTTAACCCAGAACCTGAAGAGCGTCTGCGTCTCCACTGTTGGGAATCTTCTGCTTCCAGGACTCAAAGACGGGGATGGATACGGAGGAAGAGGAGGAGGGAGTGAGGTAGGTGAGTGGATGTCACGCTTCTGCTCATGTTGCTCAACAAGCCGTACTGTGGCTGCTTTTGCACTAAAATGAGCCTGAGGATATATAGCTGTGACATTTTATCTCAGAGCCCCTGGTTCATTTTGTCTGCAGAACATGTGGAGTTGCAGAGCAATCTGTGAACACGACTAAAACTAATGGTTATTCTGATGTGCAACGCCTTGCAGAGAAAATAAATGCACTGCCTAAGCAGGTAAGACATATTTCAGCAGATGTGCTAATATTTTTTTGCTACAAAAAAAAAAGAATGAGAGGAGTAAGAAAGATCATTTCATACATCATCTTTAAACAAATTTGTCACGAGGCATCCTCATTAATCTGAGAAGAATTGTCTCTTTCTGGGCGGTGCTGATTTCATTTTTTCCTCACTTCGGTGCTGCAGTTTCACAATTTCTTTTTGCCATACAGGAGTGATTCTTTTTTTGTTCTATGGATTTGAATGGGATAATACCTTCATCAGAAAAAACGTCATGTAAAAAAGTCAAATCAGAAAAACCAGAGAACTGTTTGGATATTACCGTGTATTTCCACACGTGTGATGAGCTGATATGAATATTTTCAGAATACCTGATGCTTTTTCTGCTTTTGGTATCGCTCACACAGCAGTGGATGTAACGGTGATCCCTCTGCTCGCAGTGATTACATTTGTTACCTCACAAACACTTAACATCCCCACTCCACGCCCCCCCCAGCGAAGCTGCACTGAAAATCAATGAGACAGGTTTCAGTCGCTGCTCAGACTCTGTCCTGACATCTGCTCGATTACCTCCTACAGCCAAACGCGCACGAGCGCCCTTCCTGTGGACGCCGCGAGCCGTGTGAAGAGCTCTGGAGAAACCGGATCCTGCTGGCTGTGTCACATCACATTTGCTGCCACCCGTCAGGAGGAGTTTGACTGCCAGACGTTGTGACAGCGTCAGTCATCCCCCAGCCCAACAGCTAAAGGAGGAAAGCGAACCTCCATCACTCCACGACTGGAGTACGAAGAGGGCAAAGTCTTAGTCCTACAAGGGGAAGTGACAGAAACCAGTGTCCATCCATCATGTCTGCCAAGCAGGATTTCATGCGCTTACATTTTCAGAGAAAAAAAAGCTTTTGTCCCACAGTTAAAAATCAGGCAGCTGATGAAGATTTCCAATGATCAAAAGTCCTGAAGGGACTCTCCTGCCCTCCCCACCTACATTATGAATGTGATTCCAGCCAGAAAGCTGATGATTGAGCAGCTTATCCTGCCAGGTCTGTCAACCAGACTTGCATTTCTAGTTCGTCTCTCACTGCGTTATATTTATTTTTCAGTCAAAGCTGTGAGCAGAGTGCAGAATGTCAGGCCAGAAGGAGCGCGCCTAAAAGCCAGCTACTAACGCACACATATGACAGTCAAGGACACGCACACACACACACACAAACAAACACAGGTGTACACACAGACAGAAAATGTGACGGTAGCCCAGTTGTCAGGTCGTCTGACAGCGCCGTGAGCTCCCATGTGGCTGGAGAGTTTCCAGACAGCAGGACAGCAGCACCTCACGCCCTTGCCTCATGCCCCCCTTCCCCACCCTCCTCTCCAGCCTCACCCACTGCCTCTCATCGCTCAGGACAGCAACCCTCAGAAGAGCCTGGCAATGCGAGAGCTGATGGACAGGCCGTCTCCGGTGTGAACTCCGGTCCTCTCTTCCACGTCACAGAAAGACAGCTCACTGTTACTGAAAAGTTTGGACGGTGATTCAGAAAACTCTTTTGGCTCTGATTTACTTTGTGTGTTGTGATGAAGCAGCATCACAGGCTGTAGGACACGCCTGTCACGTGCACACGTGCACAAATAACTCCCCACAATGTGAAGTCAATTTAAGGGTGCACACTTTAAAGTCCCACTCTGATCCTCTTCTGATCTATTGTAAAAGCCTTCCCACTGGGGTTTTAATTAGGATGATGCCCTTTTCAGATGAAATGATAAAAAGCACGTGTTGTTTTCTAAGACATAGTTTCTGTAGAGCAGCAGAAGTTCATTAGAATCCCCCTCCAGGGTGGGGGCTTTTTCCAGTTTGAGGGAGAGCAGTCTTGGTTACAAGCTCTGCAGGCAGAAACTGCTGCTGTTTGCTTTGTTTTTTGTTGCTTGCGAACAATAAAATCCCATCGTTTTTTATTCTAATGTTCCATTGAAGCCATGTAATTTTTGGGTGTCTTTTGAACATCAAGAAGAAACCCATCCCAAGTGTGAAGCATCTTTATCTGACGATGCATGTGACTTCATGGGTCATGTGATGCAGTCATACATGTTTTCCTCTGGTTTGTCATGCACAGAGGGTGAAACGCATCACTTCCACAGTTCTCACGTCTGAGCTTCTTTGCAGCAAAGGAAAAAATTGCTCCATAAATCTTCCTCCAACACAATTTCAAAACCCAAAACTTGTGCTGAAAGTTGGCCTAAAATGCATACATTACACTTCAGCGTAATTAGATTGTGACTGATGCATTAATTAGGAATGAGTGAGTTACAATTAGAGCTGCTGCTGAAAAACACAGCACAGTGGCTCTGCAAAAGTAACTTTAAAAAAAAAGAAAATAGCTATTTTTAACTTAAATATGTTTGAGTTTTTCTGTGTTTTATTTTTTCACAAGTTAGCTTCCCCTCAGTTCTGACTCTCAAATGGTCCTAAAACTGCAAATATAGTCATTTTACACTATAAGGAAACTGCTGTAAAATATAAAACAAAGCAGTTGGATGTCATTACAGTAGGAATTTTGTGAGCAATGACTGTTAGCTGACTGTATAGTTTTGTATTCTTATCAGTATTTTCATGTCATTTTCCCTGAAAGAGTATTTCATGTTTTGTTGACAATGTCTGTGTTCTGTATTTACACAGAAAGCAGAAACTTGTGCTGAAAATAAAGCCTGGATGCATATATTACACTTTAGCATTGCTAGATTGCAACTGAATGAGTGATTTATAATTAGAGCCCATATTTCTAGAGAGGGATGCTGCAGAAAAAAACAAATCAACAAATTTTCTACTTTTTTTTTTGGCAGAAAAGAGGCAAACAGAATAAGAGCCTTCAACTTCAAAATAAAAGAAATCTGCATTTAAAAGATTGTGACAGTTGTCCCCAAACACAATAATAGCACAATATTTAATGCTTCAGTAACCGCCTGTCTAACGTTTCGACGATGCTGCTAATAAAGTTGTTCAAACCGATGAAGATTAAATTTATCTTTAAAAGCTCAAAAACAAAACAAAAAAATGTTAAAGTTCTGCCTCGTACAGGCTGGTCTGTGTGGCCGTGAACCAGTCTGTGTCCTGAAAAAGGTTGGAGACCACTGCCAGACGCAGCTTTCTAACAGTTGCCAGGAATCTAGGTGCTTGATGCACCCCCCCCCCCAATGTCACAATAGAACTGCATTATGACTGTATAATTATTGGCATTCTCTTTACAGGATTTTCCCTGGGATGTTTTCATCACCTCGTGTTTTGTAGTGTCTTCATTTACATCATGTTTATTGGACTTCTATTTCCACTGCATGCTTTATAATTAAATATTCAGTTTAATTATGTTTACTTTTTAATCAAAGCTGCTGGAGAAGAAGCTCAGCGTCAATGTGTTGAATTAAAACACTCAAAGATAAAGCTAAAGATAAGCTCTTATGGGCCCCTGTGCCTTCAGGTAAATTTCTGTGGGGCCCCTGTGCATTCAGGCAAAGCTCTAAGGGGCCCCTGTGCATTCAGGTAAAGCTCTGAGGGGCCCTTGTGCATTCAGGTAAAGCTCTGAGGGGCCCCTGTGCATTCAGGCAAAGCTCTAAGGGGCCCCTGTGCATTCAAGTAAAGCCCTTAGGGGCCCTTGTGCATTCAGGTAAATTTCTGTGGGGCCCCTTTGCATTCAGGCAAAGCTCTAAGGGGCCCCTTTGCATTCAGGCAAAGCTCTGAGGGGCCCCTGTGCATTCAGGTAAAGCCCTGAGGAGCCCCTGTGCATTCAGGTAAAGCTCTGAGGGGCCCCTGTGCATTCAGGCAAAGCTCTGAGGGGCCCCTGTGCATTCAGGCAAAGCTCTAAGGGGCCCCTTTGCATTCAGGTAAAGCTCTGAGGGGCCCCTGTGCATTCAGGTAAAGCCCTGAGGAGCCCCTGTGCATTCAGGTAAAGCTCTGAGGGGCCCCTGTGCATTCAGGCAAAGCTCTGAGGGGCCCCTTTGCATTCAGGTAAAGCTCTGAGGGGCCCCTGTGCATTCAGGTAAAGCTCTGAGGGGCCCCTGTGCATTCAGGTAAAGCCCTGAGGGGCCCCTGTGCATTCAGGTAAAGCTCTGAGGGGCCCCTGTCAATCTCATCCCCCCAGACACTTCGTGTATCACTGTCTCTCAAATGAAGGCCACGTCCCACGAATGATTAATAAACAAACCTATTAACAATGCGAGACACATTTCACCAAAGGTTCATTTTCGGAAATACAATCTCCCTTTTGTTAATAATGTCCATTCATCATGCCAGAATGTCGCTTAACGCAAGGTTAATGAAACACTGCTAATGCTCGCCTAATCTATCCCGAGTCAGAAAGCTGCTGTAACTGTTATTCCTCGAAACTATTTTCCAGAGGATTCTTGCCGGTGATTGATGGACGCGGGACAGGGGATGTCCATTATTTTTAGTTGGAACACACAGACAGAATGTGGGGTCAGCTGTGGGCCGAACTCAGAAAGCTTTACCTGTCCAAATGGCTAATGAACCGCTGACAAGATATATGAGAACACTTTAGGGGCGAATTTAAGTATGACATAACAACTTGATAATGGATTTACTGCGGCGCTCCGAAACATTCATTCCCAGCCGTATAATGTTCATGCTTACAGCGACTGCAGCTCGCGCTGATCTTTTACATGTTTTGTGTGATCATGCCTTCGTCTTGACTCCCCTTTTCCAGCTGTCAAGCAGCCCTATTAAAAAGTATTATTTTGTTTTATGTGTGCGTGTGTGCGTGCGTGGTGTGTGAGCGTGCTGTGGTGTAAACACAACATTAGGCGAGACTTTTATTGTAATGTGAGTGTCTGGTGCCAGCTGAGCTGAGCTGCAAGCTGTTTGGAGAAGCGGATGACTGTTTGATTGTTTGATGACAATGCGAGACTTGCATCTCTCTTCCTTTGTCTGCGTCTCTGAAGAGTGCTGACATTAAATGTTTGATGTTGGCGTGCACAACTGATGTACAAATAAAATCCTCACCGGTGGGACGTAGTTTTGTGGTTTTTTTCTTCCAGCGTTTTGACAGTGCATGTGTTTTTTTTGTTGTAAAAGTTTGGATTGTTTTATCTCTCGTTCTTGAACCAAACAGCCACAACGATGGAGGAGTGAAAATGGAAAATTGGCTCAGGATTGCTTGTGAATGCAGGAATAATTGTTTTCCACTTGAACACCTTTCGGTTTTTAATAGGAGGGTGTGCACAGTGTGACGCTATAATACCAGAGAGCGGCAGTGGGGCTAGTGGAGAGGACGCAGGTCAATATGAGTCCTAATAAAGCGTGAGTTCATTTCCCTGCTGCGCTCCCCCCTCAACTCAGCCACCGGCTGCTCCATATACAAGTCAAATCGGCTTTTTGCCTCCCAAAGCCCTGTGATTTATGACCAGGCTCCATTGACTGGACCAGCTAGTTTTCATTTTTGTTAAATCGCGTGGCCTCTTAAATGAAACTATTGATTTAAAGTCAGCTTACTGAGGATTTAATTTGTATTTGGAAATTAAAGCAGGTAGCGCTTTATAATTTCACACTACAATGGAGTAGAACCATTTATCCCCAATCCCCCGTCTTGCATCCAAAGAACAGGTGCAAGTCCCCACTCGTCCAACACACCTATTCTACAAGGATCGGGCTTAAAACGGTCACTTTATGGCAAATAATGGATTTTGAAAATGAAGAAGAGAGCTTTAGAGGTCTGGGAGTCCAGCCTGTCCCATCCTGCATTCTGCCTGCACGTTCCACCGTCTGCTACATTCACAGCAAGCATGTGATTTCTGTGCGTTAAGCATGTTCTGGAACTTGCGAGTAGCACCGGGTGATCTTACTGGACTGGTCAACCACCTACAGCTGGATGAGGCTTGTTGTCTAATGCCATAGTGGTGCAAATCCCCTGAATGTTGTTCCAGGCCTTTTCTTTCACAGCTCTGTTCCCATAAATAAAGGACTTGGTGTCCTAGAATTCCAGCCGGACAGAAACCGCAATTTTTAATTTCTCCCTTAATTAAGTTCGATGGTTCGTTCTATGGCTGCACGTTTTGTATGTAGAGCCTGAAAACCATCATAGAAACTTGCGTAGACTTAGCACGCGGAAGCCTGAAACGAGTATTTAAATAAACTAAAAAGCGGTGGCTTTAATGCCCGTTGCTCAGGGCGGTGTGAATGCAGCCTCAGATTTGCTTCGGTCAACGCCTTCGATGACTGACAGGATGCCGACAGAAAAAGGTTTTATCCGCTCATCAAAGAAAGCCTCTGTGTCAGTTTACTTGTTTGTGCTCTGGTTTGTCACCGCTGTTCCACTTTTCACAAATCTTGGGAAAATTATGCATCAAGCAGAGGAAAAGAAAAAAAAAAACAAAGAGCACAAGTATTTTCCAAATGACACCTGGGAAGCTATTTGTCAGTCTCTCCATCATGCCATTTCCCCCGCCTGTGCCTCTCGCCGTCTTCAGCGAATCTCACTTCCTGCCCAAAAGAGAAGCTGCAATTACAGCTCAAAACACTGTGACATATTGTTACTGATTGTCCCTCATTTGTGGGGAGGAAGGCAGGCTCACTGTCTCAGCTTTGTCTCCAGGTTTTCTTCCTCTGTCTCCCATGTAGCCATCTCTCCTTGCCACCCGGCTCACCTCTCCCTGCCATGAGCTCCTTCACCAAGCCCCTCATTAACCCCTCCCTTCTCCCCTGGCATTGAAAAGGCGCTGTCTTTTAACCTGTCCTGGCATTTTGCAGTTTTCACCAGTGAACATGTGGGCGGATGGGTGGATTCCCCGTTCCCCCTCTCTGACTGTTTTATATTATGTTTCGTAATAATAATCACAGTGATCGCGCCTCCCCCTCCTCCTCCTTTTTTTAAAACCTCCTGCTAATGGGGCGGAGGGACAGCACCGCTGTCTCCCCGGCCTCCTCACCTCCGAAACGGCTGTTTGTGTGGCGTACCCTCCATAAAGGAGAGGGAGGAGCGGCGGGAGGGGCTGGGAAGCTCTAGGGTGTCATTAACTCCTTTTCTTCTCCCTAAGAGGAAACAGCAGTTTGACGACTGTGATCCTGACCCCCACCGTCCCCCCAACTCTAACCCCAGACCATGCAGCTTCTCTCCACCCCTCCAGTTTGCCCTCCAAAGTTCCCTCACCCTCCAAGCCTCCTTCAGTCTTGGCGACCCCTGAGCACCCCCCTCCACCCCGGGCCTCTCCATAACTGTTATGTACACGTCATTGACTTCACCAGAGTCTTTAGGCTGAGCTCCCCCACCACCTTGTTCCAGGCCTTCACTTTCATCGTCAGGGAACTGTAGAAGAACCGGAACCTTTCAGCTCAGCTCGTGCAGATCTTCCCGCTGTCTCCTAGCGAAGAAACTGGACCTGCTCGGATGTTTGTCTTCTGAAATGTGTCCGGTTAAAGAGTCAGCTTTATTGACAAACAAGCTTTTTATACATGATCTCAATTTTAAGGTCAAAAAAGACAGAAATAAGTAAATAATACATGAGTAAATTTGCGAATTTAAATGTAATGTAAAAAATATTTGCACTAAGAAAGCTGAAAGGCCGTCATTTTCTGTATTTTTGTAGTTTTAGCTTGATTTAAGGTGTGAATCTATTTCCAATTTAATAAAAAAACTATGCTTCAATGTGTTTGCCTGTTCAGGTCATGCTAAATAAAATGGATTATTTGATATGTTGCAAATTAGCGAAAAAACTCTTAGCAAAAAGTAGTAAACTTGAATGTTTTTTAATTACTTGAGTTTCATTTAGCAAGTCTAATGGACCATGTACACGGAAGAACGGAAGAACTCTGACTGAATACTTCTTCAGACTAAATTGGGACATTTTAAGTTAACAATATTTCGATAGTATATTAAAAGTAAACTTCAAGTAGACTGCCTCACTTGTAGTAATGCCCAAGTATACTTGTAGTACACTTTATAGACTGCTTTTTGCTAAGTGTAGGCACGATGGGGTTGAGCTGCACTCCAACAAAAAGTGTATTTACTGGATAAAATGTATACTTTATTCTTGTGATTCCTTCTCCTGCAAATAAAAACCAAATGGAATTCAATAGAAAAAAATATAATGGACTTAAAAGGCAGAACTTTTTATTTAGAAGGTGTATGCTCCCCTTTCAGTGATTTATCTTGAAATTATATAAATCTTTAATTATTTTTTAATACACATACCTCACTAATGTTTCAAGCACACCAGTTTTCCTGATAAATGAAACTGTCATGCTGTACAGACAAGTAGATCACTGGGTTCTTAAAGTCCCACTGATTTGATCTACTCCAAAGGTGTCCCAGTGATCTTTGAATTATAATCATGTGTGGTTTTCTAATTTAAGCATAGTTTCCTTCATATATGTTCCCCATCATCAAAAAATGCCACAAGAACAAGTTTAACACACCAAAAACACCATTTTCACCAGAGCAGTTCTTTAAAAAAAAAAAAGAAAAAGAAGAAAGTTTTCACGGTAAACTATAGTTTTTCATAACCAAAACAAAGCAGAACTTTTTCAACAGAGAAATCTGTAAAGCAGATTTCCTCTGCTTTACAGCAGCCACTAGTTTAGACTTTGTGGTCATTCTTCTACAACAGATTATAAAAAGGACTCAATCAAATGAAAGTGTGGTCTCAGCTAGCATGAAAATGCCTTAAATGCGATCCACACGAAGTTTTGATGCATCTTTGGCTTCTCTGAGATCAGGTTTCAACTGAGTTTAGTTAGGACGATGCAAGAGGATCACAGGGTCACAGCAGCAGGTCAGTGAGGTCGGGAAACAGAGGCAGCCCCACAGCCAGTGAGATGCCATGCAAACACTTGCTAACAATTCTGTTTCCAGAATTTCTCCTTCATCTATTTCTCATTTGACAATTTGAGCCATGGCCAGGATATATTTAAAAACTGCTTTCTTTGCTTTTCTCCTCCAGATCAGTAGAGACAACTCAACACATTACTATGTTGAGCTCCACCATCACTAAAGTGGTTCCTGTTCACATCCGGCTCAGTAGTGAGACTGTTCAGCCTGGAACATTTTGGGAACACCTTGAGTTACCGCCTCGTCACTTCAGATGAAGAGTTGATGTAAATGTGTGTATGTACATGTTGGGGTCTCGCCTTCAAAACTCACATTTACGCATCACTGCGCCCATTTTTAGGACCGTTTTTCTGGCTCTAGGTACAAAACAATTATCCATTGAAACCACATTGAAAGTTTAACCAGGCCAACTGTGACAAAGTATATGTATACTCGTCACCTGTCTGTTTTAACTCATCACTTTTAGACACGTCATGTATGTAAAACACAACCACCAAATGTTAAGACTTGTTTGATTTCATCCTGAAATGCTTCTTACCAGACCTGCGACAGACTGGCGACCTGTCCAGGGTGCCCCCGCCTTCAACCCCAAGTGGCCGGGATAGGCTTCAACAGCCCAGTGACCCCAAAAGGGACAAAACGGTTCAGAAGATGATGGAATGAATGTTTCTCACCTTCTCTTCCTGGTGCCCAAAGAACAAAATGGTGGCCAATGCCTTCACTTCCTGGTGGATCTGGTAGTGATGTATGGATGGCATCCTTTTTTAATCCATGGAATCGCCAACTGTTTGAAAACTGATCATGGAGGAGAAATTAATCATTACGGTTTGTGTCTGGCTGGAATTCTATGATGTCTTTCATAAATCAGAATAGAACTGTGAAAGAAGAACCTGTACCAAGAGTCACCAGATTTACAAACCTCCTTCAACTTTAGGAAGTGGACATGCTCTAGTAAATAGTAGAAGAAGAAGAAGAAGCCCATCCCTGCTTGTCCAGTGTGAACACCACGGGCTACACGCACATTGAGGAACTTCACATGCTCACTGTGTCTGAAGCTTGATAATAACAGTATCTGCTTCATTAAACTGAACACATAGTTTGTTGGAAACCACCTGTCAATCCATCCTTCAAAGCAGATCAGCCGCATGAAGCTGTAGATTTACCCAGAAGTCTGTTATGTCTTATGACCCTGTTAGGCTGCTGGTCAATTTAAGAAAAACATTTTTGTAAATTTGCTCAGAAACCTATTCCAGTAAACATTTCAAACTTCACAAACCCTTTGGAGGTTTTGTTCTTGAAACAATCCCTGAATTCTCACTCAGCAGAGACGCACCGTCACTGTCTGCCAAGCTGAGCTCTGATGAATGACTTTCCGGAGGAGGAAGTTGAGTGTGTCCAGGACAGTAGTGGCTGAATGGCTGCATGAACGTCCCAGAGGGAGCTGGGACCAAAGTCTCTGGTCTGGGATGCAGAGCTCATGTCGCTCTCCTCCCATAAACATCAGTGCGTGCTGATGTCTTTAAAAGGCCC